>LUCH01001083.1:14352-47759 GCA_013368495.1 Paragonimus heterotremus
GTGATGTTTTACAGGAACCTCTCACCATATTGTTCAATCTTACCCTACACATGGCCATCATCCCAGATGACTGGAGGAAGGCAGTGGTTATACCCATCCATAAGGGGGCTAAGAAGAACGAGGTGGGCAACTATCGACCAGTGAGTCTCACACCAGTTATCCTGAAACTGCTGGAAAGAATTATTAAGGATAGGATTGTGAGACACCTTACTGAGAATAGGCTTCTCTCTGCAGACCAACATGGATTTGTGAAGCATAGGCCTTGTCTTCCTCAATGAGATCACAGAGAGGTTGGATAGGAGAGAGAAAGTTGAGGTTTGCTATTTGGACTTCAAGAAGGCGTTCGATTCCGTGAACCACCGATTATTGATCCTCAAACTGAGCACCTTTGGTCTTCATTCAAGACTGGTAGAATGGATACAGGACTTCTTGAGAAGTCGCACCTTCCATGCAGAGGTGGCAGGGAAAAGGTCCAAAGAAGGTGCAGTATTTAGTGGGGTACCTCAAGGATCAGTGCTTGGACCACTACTATTTTTAATGTTCATCAATGATCCCACAAAAAACCTGAAGTGTCCCTGCTACATCTTCGCTAATGATGTGAAGGTTGTAGGAAATCCTGACAACACGAGCATGTAGGAGGACTTGAATATTCTTCAGAAATGGTCAAATGAATGGCACCTACCCCTGAATGTAGACAAGTGTAATCAGCTGCTTGCTGGGGAACAACCAGGGTCAGTCAGGTATCTTGGCAAGGAGGACGAGGAGAAAGAGCTGAAAACGGGAACTTTAAAGTTCCCAAACAATGTATAAAGGCGGTGAGAAAAGGTAATAGAGCGCTGTATAGGTTGAGGAAGACGTTCTCGTCAAGGAGCCCGGAGGTGTTGCTGCCGCTCTATATAGTTGATGTTGGACCACATCTGGAATACTGTGTACAGGCTTGAAGCCCGCATATGGTGAAAGACGTGAAGTTACTTGGGAGGGTTCAGAGAAGTTTTACAAAGTTGCTCTAGGGAATGCGAGATAACCCATTTGAAGACGGACTAAGAAAACTAGATCTGTTTTCTTTGGTGCGAAGGAGGGTTAGAGGAGACTTGATAGAGACCTTAAAGATTCTTAAGGGAATAACCGGAGTTGAGGCGAAATCTCCGTTTAGCCTGCATACACACTCACACCCCGGAGGCCACAGTCTCAAGTTGGAGAAGAAGAGGGTTGCTACATCGATTGGGGCTAACTTCTTCATACGCCGAGTCACCAACTGTTGGAACATGCTCCCGCAGAGTGTGATATCCTCTGATGGTGTGACAGAGTTCAAAAGAAAACTAGATGAGTGCTGGCCATCTTTCTTTTCGGACCTGTTGTGAGGGTTTAGTTTGGATGAGTTACCAAAGTACTTTCCTTGTCGTAGATTTTAGTTAGTCAATTTTTTAATCTCTATTTGCCATTATTGTTATCTCTTTAAAATCTTATTCGTTGCTTTTATTTTATGTACAAAGATGGTCTTAGCATCTGAAAGTACAGGTTATATGAATCAAATCCTTATTGGTCTTACTCTTAGCCCTTGTTTCATGTCATTTCAATTGGAGAATAAACTTGTGTATCGGTGGTAGCTGTGAGCTTGCTGTGTTCTGATGGCACTGATAGCTTAAACTCCTCAGCTTTTATCTGGTAACCCTCATATTAACTCATAGAAGTGAAGAATCTCTTCTCATTATTGTCGCAGCACTGGGCGCCCTCAGAAGCTCACTGGTGCAAGAAACTGGACAATTTCTGGCTGAAGCCGCTCCGTCCTGGAAACTGAACTGAACCGAACTGAACTGAAACCTACTTCGCCGACGACATCAAAATCGGCGCATTGTGTGTAACAGCTCCGACGCGACCGCTCTGCAGGCTGATATTAGTGCACTTTACAACTGGTCTTAATCTAAATACATTGAGTTCAATACCAGCAAGTGCAAAGTCATGCATATCAGACACCAGCACAATTTCCCTCATTCCCTCGGTGGAGTCCTGCTCCAAGTCACAGACAGAGAAAAAGACATTGGCACTGTTGCGACACGCAACCTCTCGATTTCTCTCAATATTGAGATCACTGCCGAGAAAGCCAGTAGCGTACTAGCGCTTCTGAAGCGTTTGTCTGGAAAAATTGGGCGATCATGTTTCAACCACCTGTATAACAGCTTAGTTCGTCCTCACCTCAAGCAAGAAACCATTGTTTGGCCTCCTCATTTACATAAGGACAAACTGATCCTGGAAACTGTTCGGAGGCAAACGATGAAAGCTGTACGTGTGTTGGCTGCAAAGCCCTACACTGAGCGGCTTCGCAAGCTTGATCTCTTCCCTCTGGAATACCGCAGACAGAGAGGTGACCTAATTTTAGCGTTCATGATTATGAAGACCCCTAACCATCCCTGCAGATCCATGATCACGTGTGCGGATACTAGCTCACCCAGAGGGTATTCATTAAAAATAAGGTGTCAGTACGGCAGACTCGAGCTAAGGCACAGTTTCTCCTCGGTTCGGGTGTGCAAAGCCTGGAACTCTCTAGCAGAACATATGGTGATCGCCACGACAGTCGCTGCGTTCAAATTTCGTCTGGATCGCTACTCCAACACTTAATCCAAATCCCAACATACTATTCTGTACACAGCCACGTATGTATGATCGTCTGTTGAATAGTTCACATCTGATATGTATGTGCATTTGACCATAGAATTGCGTGTTTAACAATAGTAGGAGTGCATTTATTAGCTTGTTTGTTCATCTATTTATTTCTCGTTGTAGTCCTTGATACAACCAAGAAAAATTGCGGCGTGCAACTACCCCTCTGGTACAGAGATTTTTCGCCCGGAGAAACGGAACAGTCAAAAGCCGTGGCTTTCTACTTCCGTCTGTCACTCACTTAATCCGTTGAACTCTCCGGGCCGCAACACTCATTGTCAGTGGTAGGAATAATGATGAGGTAGCAGTGAGTCAGTGTGTCTTTACAAGTTTAGAAAAGCGCCAACTAGTGAATGTATCTGCATCTCAGGACTCCGACTCAATGTTGAACAAAAATAATTGGTTTTTAACCATGCCATTTTACTGCTAATAAGGTCATTCCAAAGGCGCCGTTCTCAAAATATTTTTTCGGTACCGCTTTTCCTGTTTGAGATGGCCGCGCGTTCTACGTTGATAGTCGCTGGTCGGATGGACGGTATTTTATCCAGAGATCGGCTATCAAAGTTACTATTCAACTGTGAGTTTTCCGTGTTCCTTCTTGTTTTTCTCTGCGTTATCGAACAACTGCTCATTGCAGATGATCATCTGCAACCAACTGGGTATTTCGAAATACCCAGTTGGTTGCTAAGTTATCATATTCGGTAATACTTTAAGTTATCCAAATCTGATTTACCTGTTAGTATAAAACCTGGAGGAAATCCTGGTTCGTAGCGTTTAATTCAGTGTCTGTCCAAGAGATCGTTTGGTAACGCGCAATATGTGCAGGATGATTGGAAACGCTCCTGTTGGTTTTGAAAATATGCATCCTTACAGCAGTGAACTATATCTGAATGTAGCGGGATACGGGGTAAAGCTTGGCCGATAAGAAGAACTCATTAGACCTTTGTAGTCGATATACATCACGGACTACGACCATGTGACTACAACCAACGTCTGTTTTCGTCGAGGATATCATACACACGTAAACTTCCTTTAGTTTCATGTTTGGGGTATATAAGCGTAATAAAATACTCGGGATGTATTCGTCTAGTTATTAGTCTGCAGGCATGAAATAAGTGTGTGACCCACAACGTTCTGTTATTTCCCTTGCCATGCCTGAACTACACATTATATCCTACCTAGAAGTGCATGACTGTAACCGCCTTCGAGCCATCATGGGCCAGTAAGTGTCATCCGTGATTATGGTGATGATGAATATCAGTACTAGCCATTGTAAATTTTGCCTCCCAAACATAAGTACTTTTTAAAAATAATAGGGGAATGGATGAGTTTCAGTTGAGATTATATCGAACCAATTAATCGTTTCTCTTTACTTCCTGTTCTAGCTTCAATTAATAGTTGAGTCAGTAGTGTAGATGGAAAGTTAGCCGACAAAAAGACTTACCGGCTTGTGGTAGAAAAAAAGGTGTTGGTGACGGAAGACCATTGATTGCATCTTAAAAAAGTTGCTTTGTCTCCCAGATGTGACGTGGTTGTGTCATTGAGGCCGTTGTGCTCGGATAAGGTTCACTTTTGTGATTTCGTTGGAAACGACGAAGTGCTTTTTAAAGTAATATTGCTCACATTTCATGTTATTAGAAAGAGTCTCAGAGGTCGCTGCGTGAGGGATAATGAGTGAAAGAGTAAGTCGTTTTTAACCGTCACTGCTTTTACGACATGATCAGTGGTTTTAACAACTGATAAAGTCCTGTCTGCCCGTTGCTTCCGTTCCGCTAGTCATTCGAAGATCAGGTCCAGTTGAGACCGAAACTCTAGAACTGCCCTCCCTGCCTGTTTCTGCGAATGCTGGTCGCTGAAACGGGTGTAGGAGTTGGTTACAGCCGGGTAAACGTAAGCTATTCAAGCTTCTGCCCTAAATTCTAACCGTTTGTCAACCAGGTAATGTCCACACGGCCGACACGATAGTCTCTGCTGTACTAATGACATGGTAAAAAGTGAATTTGTTACGGAGAAGATGGTATGTAAGTCCGGGCGAATAAGAAGATATTGGCAAGAATCGGCAGTGAAACTGAGCAAAGGGCCAGGTGGTAACCATTAAGCATGTAACATAACTCAAACGACGAGGAGTGTTAGACGTATGAAAGGAGAGTAATCTGTAACACGAGAACATCGAGCTTACATCCGAAGTCTTCCATCGGTTGCGTGCGCACCACATCCTTCGGGAGAGTATTCGAGCGGTTTATGTTTAGAAGAGAAGATAATCAACCTTCACGTAGTCAGACCGAGGTTCGACTTTCACGGGTGTCCGCGGAGAGCATGTGAGTGAAACTCGTTTTCGGCCTTGTATGTGAAAATTTCACCGGTCTTCGATGATAGTTGAATTAGAAGTTTTTACTGCTTTAAGGGCAGTGCACATGAACTTTATTTTGTAAGGTATGGATCTGTTTGGTTTACTTGGATGAATGTTTCCGGTGGAAGAAAGTGCGTTTGTTGTCAATTGTAAGTTAATTGGATAAGATTGCGGGATACGTATTAGAGCCGACTAATAATTGTATATCTGTGGACAAGTTTTCGTAAATGATTCTGAGGGCAAAATGGACGAGTAAGCGCGCATTGTGGTTCATTCGCTTACAAACGTTACTGTACCAATCAACTTCGACTGTGAGGTTATTAGGCTTCATCACAGGAGCAGTTTTCTTCAGTGCACCTTAGTGTGTCGTTCACTCAGTGTCTTTTCTATTCATTTGGTGGTATGCCTTTTGATCGTGAGATATTCGGTCCCTATTTCTATGTATCAATTGATCCATTTCAAGGTAACGTGATGTTTACTAACAATAAAGAACGGTTTTAAAATCTAGTTTCTCGAAGATCCCCCTACGGATTTACTTAGCTTGTATGTTCTCATTGTGTCGCATGATATCAAGCATTTCTTAAAAGTTAGTAACATAACTGACTAAAATTAACATGAACATACAGATAGAAGAGCTAACCCGCTGTCGTAGATTCAACAAAATCTCTGAGGTCATTGTTCATTTCTCTTACTTTCAATGTGTACATAAAGTAGCGTATTGGGGAATTTGTCTCATTCGGAGCTCTTTCCGGCACACTTATCCGTTAAAAAATATCTAACAGGAATTTTCAACCTATGCAGCCTAGCTGTCCTTGATCAAGAACCAACCCGGAACTTCTAACAAGAGCAAAACTGAGTTAAAATGGCTTATACCGTTTTCGACTGCTCTTGTTTTTTGACTGATGTGACAAGTTGAAAAACACCTAATATATCCTTGCGCTGTCACTTAAACGTAACCAGATCAAATTGAGCTGAACATTCCAACTCCTTTATATCCAGCTTGTTTTACTAATGAAATGTTTCATTTAACTTTGCAGTCTTTGTACAGAGATTTAGATGATGGATGTGGAGTGTAGACGACTTTTGAATATTATCACTTTCTACATCACCCCTAAAAAGGTATTAGTTGACTGCCTGGGAAATCGCACATTTTTATCTTACGGATCTTATTTCGGCGAATCAACCTTCATGCGTTGCCTCGATAATGTGACGTAACCGAATTGTTCAGTTTGACTGGGCAGAAGACTTAAATGTATCCGCATTAGCTTCTTCCAGGTTTTGATTTACCTCGTTCTTATTAAAGTCAGTTATCGTTTCAGCTATGTTGTTAGTCTCAGATGTTTTATGTAGCTATGTTGGTAGAGAATTAGCGCATTTCCCCAAAAATATCTGGTCACTGCGATGTGGCAGTTCGCCGGCGCGTATTCCGAAACACTCGGGATGCGCGATCTATTGGTCAACTAATTACGTTGCACAGCTTGAGATGGTTGGGTCATGTTCTCCGTATGCCAGCTGATCGTTTACCGTACCGGGCATTATATACTGAGACCACCAACAATTGGGTAAAACCGCGTGATGGTCAAGCAACAACGTGGTCACGAAATATGAAGACCTTGACTGCTCCATTGAGCAAAGTAGGTAGGTGTCGCCTGCCTGGATGGGGTCCTCGTGATCACCCAAAACGCTGATTACAGACGCTATCCGAGATGGCGATGTGTCGCAGTCAATGGCGTACCTGTATTCATACTATTTCTAGTTCTTTCGCCTAGTCTTCTTTTATTAATATCCAACCTTAGTAACTTTTTCTTCTAGGATATTCCACGTCACTGTTGAGGTGAGCGGCGGCCCGAGCCACAACACCTTTTGGCCAGGCTCATGGCTGTTATGATGATGATGATGATGTTGTTAGATCCTCTGGCAGGAAATCCGTGCTGCCGTCACTATTTATTCACTTTCTTGAACGTTGTTCCTAACTTTGTTATCCACGAGGTATTAAGAATGGTCTACCAGCATTACGTACATTTAAATACCTTCCTAATAAAATCAGGACGTAAGTGACTTGCACATCGTAAGACGTCTGTAACCATGTGACTTACTGTGTCATGTGAGTTACTGTCGGCCTGTCTAGAAATAGACATGAGGAAATATGGTCACCGGCACTGCAACTCACCACCGTACGATTGGTGTACGTCTTCGCAATCCTTTCACATACTATGTTCCTGACTCCAACACGAACTGTTACGATTACTGCGTGTTACTTCATTGAATGTGTGTAACCCTATGCTCACTTATTACAGTTTGCAGCCTTAAGAATTAATTTATTTTACCCCTCATGTCCGCCACCTTTTGTAAACACGTGATATTTATCCTTTGTCGTTTAACACGGTTTTTGTTCCTGCGATCATACATGTATGACCACTTGGGCGATTTTGGTGTAATATTAAACTCTTCTGTGTTTTACCAACCGTCCATGAACACCGCGTAGTGATTGGTCTATCTTCGAGATAGTACGCACAAAATAATTCTAAGTCATCCGATCGGATGAGTAATCATTCTCTAGGAAGTGGTTGTTCTGCCTAATTTTTGGCTACTGTTATTCTCCCTTGACTGCTCCATTGAGCAAAGTGGATAGGTGTCGCCTGCCTGGATGGGGTCCTCGTGATCACTCAAACCACTGGTTAGTGACGCTATCTGAGATGGCGATGTGTCGCAGTCAATGGCGTACCTGTATCCATACCATTTCTAGTTCTCCCGCTTAGTCTTCCTTTGTTAATTTTCAACCTTATTAACGTTTTCTTCTAGGATATTCCACGTCACTGTTGAAGTGAGCGGCGGCCCGAGCCACAGTACCTTTTGGTCAGGCTTATGGCTGTTATGATGATGATGATGATGATGACCTAAGGGTAGCGCCCAGAAAACGGTTGGCATGGAGGAGGAATTATAATTGGAAGTGTCTTCTGTGAATGTGAAACTCTTCGAGTTCAGATCGCTAATACACACCTCCAGAAATTTTGACCTACAGCGTTTTATTGAAGGAAGTTCATCGCTTCTCTACTTCTATTCTTGGTGTCTGTGACAGTTCGCGTACCGACAGTGTGCTGTATAAACGAACAGTTGTTCACTAACAAGTTTTTAAATCTGGATAATACCTTCTTACTCTCACTTGCTACTAAAATGTTTGGGTTTTTGTATGTAGGTGTTACCAACCCGGCCCCGTTTTTCCGTTATTTTTTTTTATGGGAGAGGATTTTCCATTGATCGTGTGACGCTTTACCTCATGTAATGGTCGTCGATGTATTATTTATGTTTATGGTGATGCTCCGTTTTAATTTCATCACATGGACTGGTGATTGAGATACACTGTGATTGCTGTTCCGTCGCCTGGCGCATACTGCTCTCTTTACTTGGCTTACGTTGGAGGCAATAGCTATGTGATAAATGTTTGTCATATGCTCATGCAATAAAGTTTCCTACAGCAACAGTTGTTTCTGTAAGGCGCTATTGACTTCCTGGCTGATTTAAAAAGTAACATGCTCGCTTGTAGCTAGATGCAGCCAAACCTGTTTCCTTTGACCACTGGCTTCCTCTCAGTCGCTTCTTTAGAGAATGCATCATTTTTAAACAATATACTTGAGTAATCCACTGCAAGACTACAGTCACTTAATCTTTTCCAAATCCTCTGTTTATCATCAGATAGATGGCAGTCATCTTTTGAGTAAACGAACAAAACACTGAATTAATCCTTAATGGAGAATAATACAGACATAAGGAAAATAAACACCAAAGATCGTTCGGTCATCCTTGATTCTTACGACACTGTCAGGCTGAAGCACTAGTCAACGCTGGCTGATGACGTAACCACGAGGTGCCCCAAGTAGGACTATACACCATCGCCTACACAGCATTTCAGGTACTCTGATTTGACCGAAGGCGTTAGCGTGAGCTAATTATCTGGTTGTCAAGTCCTTTAGTAGCATCTCATTTTACGTTTACCTTACTCACATCGTTCCATGCGAAGATCAATTGACCAATGTGAAATTTTTTATCGACACAACAAGTGCAGGTGGAGAAACGGTTTCTTAAGACTATTGAAATCTGGTGAGATTAAGACACACTATCTCGGAGGCCGTCAGACGTAGAACTGAATCAGAAGAAACATTAGTAACTAGGCCAAACGCTAGTATTATGGTTACCTCTCAATGCAACCGAGAGTGCTTGGGCACTCAAACTTATTTTCTTCGTAACGCTATGCGACGGACCTTAATAAATTCTTATGGTTGAAACAAAACCGTTTGATCGGCGACAGAAACGGAATAATGTTTATTGAACTCACCAGTGACATTTCGTTTGCTTCAGTGAGGAAACAATGTAGACGAATGGATGTATGAAGATACAAACATGGCCTTTGGAAGAAGAAATCGTGTTTCAGTTGACGCGTTAACGTTGGGCGTTCATCACGAGCATGGGTGATATTTTCACTCCTAGGTTATTAAAGTGGTCATGATAGACGGTACAAACAACGCCTGTCCGTACGTGCAGATTTTGGAATTTTTTCCGTTAATCTCAATTTCTTTAAATCGGCGATGGACTATAATTTCCCAGTAAAAAAACTTCCCAGTTCATGATCTTATCTCAAGAAGGGGTGGCTGCTGTGTCCAGGTACTTACTTTCGAATTTTGTCTCACTTCGTTAGGTTTGTTGACTCACTGCGCATGCATATGATCCCGAGGTGTTCTTCGCAAAGAGTGTGCCCGGTGGATATTTTAAAGTTCTGAACGGAGATAGCAGAATTATTGTCCACCTATCTGAGGAATTGCAGCGTACAGGATTTTCGTTCAATTGTATTACGCGTGTTCATTTTTAGCATATGTATTCCCTGTCCCATAAAAGATAGTGGGATTAGCTTCATCACATCACCTTCAAGATCTGTTCGTCTATTACACACTGATCGCCGTTAACTTGATAATCAAGGGGCCATTGTCGAAGTACGGAGAGGTCGTACAATTTTGCCGCGGGGTGTACAAATATGCAAATATGTTTTGTTAAAAATGACACATTCAATAAGAAAGCGGCTGAGAAGAAAACCATAGTTAAGAGAAAGAAGTTACGACTTGGTCATAACTTTTGCATTCAGTGCTATAATTTATTCAGCCAGCTAGCACGTTGTAAATGTCCGTGGACTTAAAGATAGCTAAGGTGGGTTTTCTGTCCAATAAGTAACACGATCTGCTCCGGAGTGTTGATTTGGGTCCTCTTGGTATAACCTCTAGCTGAAATCCATTGGACCTTGATACGTTGACTTTTTGGTTTCTTTATTTGCCTTTTTTACACTTTTTCAACAGGTTTAATCAGTGCTTTTGGGGAAGAGGCTCCAGGTGCCGATGTTGAATTCGCTCAACTTGCCGCAAAGTTTGTAAAGCCTACCCAAGATGGCGAATGTAAGTAGGTTGGTTTTCGTGCGTTATTCATAGGAGTCTTGGTTTAATCTAGCCTTTCTATTTTTTCTTGATAACTTTCTTGTTACGATCTGGGCCCTTGACTCGAAAGGGTAAACGAAGCTGGTGTTCAATTTGGTTGACACATTCTGATCACAGTGTTGTCTTTGACTGGCGTTAGCAGGACAGTTACTGCTTTTTCTCTTGATATAGTCGGTCCACCGAACGATTACTCAAACTACTATGGTTTGGTGATTCGGCCATATCAGGCGTGCGAACTCAATGGAGTGTAAATGGTTCACACACCTACCCCATAAACGTAAAGATCAGTTTAAATTCCAGTTTAGACGACAGCATGCACTATCGATGGACATGGATGTTTGTAAAAGCTGAAAACTTACCTCTCGAAATGCGTAAACCGCTTAATTGACTTGACTTGAACTGGAGATCGAGTATTCCGTCTTTGTTTCAAACACCGCGTTTAAACGTTAATCGTGATCATCAAAGACAGCAATAAATCAGTGCGTAAATTGCTTATCTGACCATAAATCCTGTATTCCACGAGGAATCGTGTTAAAGTTGTGTCACTCCGATTTCTCTGTTGCTCCCCTGTAACTTACTCGTTGATTTGAGTTTCCAGCTTTTTATGGAAGCGATTTTCAGAAAACGTTTTTTCATCTGCATACATAAGTTTCTCTGGAAAATTTAAGTTTGCTAATCTGGCCATGAAATCAGGTCCTTGCAGTTTGCAGTTGCGGTGTTGTCCGTGTGCCAGTATGGTTCTAAGCAAAAGCAAACCCACTTTTCCTTATAGTGACTCGTTGTTTCTCCTGAGATCCTGACCAGGTGTTTGGGTAAAACATTAAAGGGCTGTCTCTACTTTCAGCTTTTATTAATGTTTTGCCACACCCTCGTTTTCCTGCGGAGAATAAAACAAATGTCCTAGTGTTTTGTTTTTCATTTTGGTCCTTCCATTTTTTGTTAAATAACGGAATTAGATGTAGCGTGGTATACCATGGAGTCCCTGTGCTATTTCACCGGACAAGTCGATAATGTCCACAATTTCTTAAAGCCTTCATTTTACTTAGTTTTGTGTAGAGGTGAATTAATGTGCTGTAGTGCCATCTTGCTTTGGTCAGTTGTCTTTTTCAGTTAACCATGGAAGTGTATTGATCGCCTTCGTAAATTCTTTTATTTGGCTTGTTTATGTTCATCGACGCATCATCATTGATCAACCGTCTGTGTAGAGGTCACACACCGTCTGTGGACATATTCGGTTAAACCTTTGCTTATGTACACCGTCTAGTTGATGTTGGTCCTCTAACGGAAATGTGGTACGCATCGGATGATTGTTTAAGTGAATTCAAGTGCACCAATTACATTCCGCGTTACCTATATTGACCAAATTGTCTCCCGAAGATATTTAGTTTCTCCTTACTCTCAACGTAACTGTAAATCTTTTTGACCATAATTTGTGTCAGCCTCAAAAAGACAGTTCGGAACGTTCCCTGTTTAATATCCAATCACTCTCACATTGGCCGCGACAGCGGCTTTCATGCTTCCTCTTTCATATTGTGATGGAGTTCCACTGATCCCTGATTGGTCTACCGTACATAATCCCGACATGTTCCATCTGATTAGTGTTTGGAAAGTGTGGTGATGAGGATAGCATGTACACTCCACTTGTCCGGGCAATAGACAGCTCTGAACCTTTTCTGTACTCTTTCCTAATCTTATTTACTCAGTGCGTCCAGTAGTCCCAGTAAGGCCCCATATTTGTCCATATTCTCTCTTGTCTTCCGTTATTTCATTGACAGGAAAGTTTGGTATCCCTCGTCTGATTGTGTTTTATAAAACATCTTTGAGACTGGCGATCCGGGGTCTTCGTTCATCCGCTTATAGCATAACGATAGTCAACCACACTGATTAAGTGATCTGTTCAACAACTCAGGGACATAGCACTCACACCCATCTCGCAGTCGATTTTTTGTGCACCTGTAACCAGTCACTGGAAAAAATGAATCAGTTGTACCCATCGCTGGTGTGATTATTGCTGTAGCGCCAAATGTGTGTCTGTTATGATGACTTGTTGCTGAACTCTCGGGCTTGTCGTGCTAATAAGCAGTGTTAATCGATGAGTGCCCAAAAATACAGACTGGTAAGTAAACCACACCCGCAATAAGGGAATGTTAAGAAGGGAGTAGGATCGCTTCCAATGTCGCCGGCTACCTGTCGTGTTCAAATGAAGGAACCATATTTCAGCAGACAAGGCTTCCGCACTGCCTGGTACATTCTGTCAGAAAATATGCAGGACGGTTTTCGGCGCTCACCCTGAGCGGATTAGACCTGTAGGATTGCCTTTAGTCTCGCTCATCCGGTGCGGACCAGACATAAAAACTGCGTAGCTCTCGCTCTTGCTCAATGTCGATGATTTTTCAACATCACTCACAATTGATCGCGGCCGTCGAAATCACGGAGACTTTTCAGCCGGCTTTTTCGAAAAGAAGCGTTACACTCAGGCTTCACTCTTGTTAGGGCTTGTCGGTAGGGCACATCCTTGAGCTCCGACTACGCTTTCGTGAGACAACCGTGTTGGGCACTGTGTCATTAGTCGCATATTAGCTGCGACACAACTACCATATATGAACGCTCAGGCACATTCGCTGGTCTATAGTGCACAGGTTACTCGGCTGCCTCAGAGGGAGATACACTGACTGTCCGGTTATTCGCAGATGAATATATTGAAGCCTTTGCACAAAATACTTTGTCAAGCCTTATGTAAGACCAATGGTCTGACACGGTTGCCGCATAAAGACATGGCCATGACAATGACGTGCACCAGTGACCAACTCATACAGTGAGGCCCGGGTTCAGTGCTTCTTTTCAGAAAGAGTCGGTTGGAAGGTGTGAATGTAAAAGCTGTAATCAATTAGGAGTGGTGTTCAAGTTAAGGCAGTCAGATCCCCTACTTCCTATCACTACGTCTTCGATCCATCGATTTTGTCTTTAACCCACACGCCCCCTGCGATACCACTTGATTGGATGCCATACTTCGGGCACTCTGTACTGGACAACGCAATTGCCTATTTTTCATAAATTCGTCTCGTGGAGATCAGCATTTTTCTCTCCGGTACACAGTACAATCTAGTTGGCTCACCATTGGTGATACTCCACCGACGTCTCATTGCATATTTATGGAAGTCAGCGTGATGCGTTCTTATATGGTGTGTTGTCAAAAGCTCAGATGTCGAACCCGACAGTGCCCACATTTCCATTGTTTTGAAAGCCATTCATTCATTGTAATAGCATCGGATGAGATCAGGCGCTCGCATGGACCAGGATAAACAGATTTTTCGAACACCGATGGTTCAGGGCATTATCGTTCTGGTTAATCCCGTGGTTGTGGCCTGATAATTCTGCGAGTCAGTGGTCCTTCAGTAAGATCTTACGGCCTGAACTAGTTTGATCGTGGATACCGACCTAATTTTGTCTTTTGTCCAGGTAACAATTTATGGTTTTACTGGAAATGCGTTACCTTTGTATTGTGGAAAGTTTATGCTGTCATTGAATTGCTCATCCTAGAATTTCTGCAAGCGTGCTTTCCCATCCTGAGATCGCTCATTAACCCATCCTCCTCATGTCGTTTGGTCGCCCCGTTTTCTACCTTGTCGGTCACCATGCTGGGCTTAGTCGAATTACGTTGAATCAGACGGACTGTTGAGGTTCATGCGCTGGCTCAGTTTAGTAATGACCCGCATCCATTAGTCGTCAGCTGAGCTGTGCAACCGGCACCAAACCGCAACGGTAAATTTGTTTCTTCACCTCGATCTAGCCAGTGTACATACGTAATTGCGGCAAGTCTAAATTAGGCAATTTTGCTTTGTGCGTTCGTGCGGTCAGTGGTGTCTGGATGGTACAAACGCCCTCGTACATTTTTCTATAACGATCTCCAGGAAATATTTGCCTAAAGTTGTCCAACTTGACCATTTCTTCTCTTCTGTCAAGGTCCAAAGACATTCTCAGATTATCCAGGTCTACTAGTTATCTTATCCATCTGTTGTGAGTCATTTCTTTGTATACACCCGCTCATGGGCCTGCACGCATATTCGTCCCCGAGCTTTTGTTGACAAAAGCGAATTATAAAAACATTTTCAATAATTAAACGGTTGAGTCGTGTGTGCAAACATGCGTTGTGAGTGCCGTTGTCTATGGACATACTCATCAGTCTGAAACAAAGCTAGTGGGGCAGTGTACACTTGCAGTCGCTTGAAGGCAAGTTTCGCATATCACTGGTCCGTTCACCCGTCAAATTGGCTTCACATGGCGGCGATGAGTCATTTAGTCTATATGCTGAGCCGCCTACGTAAAATCATCCAATCAAATGTCCTTTTCATAATTCACCTCCCATTCGTTTGCTATATATTTTTTTTAAAGCTTGGCTTTTGTACGAGACGTTTTTGGCCTTACTGGCTTACCAACCTAATGGGGGTAAGCTTGACTGCATAGTATTGTTCACATGTTTCTGCATTGTTTGTACGCGCGCACGGACGCACTTTCTGGTATGTGGGCCAAACTCTTCCGGTGCCCGTAGTTGGATGACTTGTGCTGCACGGTGGTAGGTGTCTGAGCCAATTCCCTCGGTCTTGCACGTTTGTGCCGTGGAACAGCGTTAATCTGGCAGTCAGATGTCGAATCGTCATCATTTATTGATCGACCCTGACAAGGTTTGGATTTGACAGCGGCGATGCCGTATGCGCTCGTGCACCGGTGTTCCGACCGCATTGTACTGTACCAAACCACATTGTGCGCTGTGTGCATTTTGACGGTGGTGACCAGGCTGTCCGTCAAATTAACAAAGCACGAATCAGGTTACATCATATGTTTAGGCTTTGTCTAGGGAACAACTCGGTCTAGAAGCTGTATGTAGACACATTCGGAATACAACTGATACCTAGCGTGTGTTGCAATGTGGTTTGTTTGATTTCGGGATTTTAAACGTGTGCAACCTAGTATAAGGACGTCCTCTGTTTCGAAAATCAGATTAGCGGTACACAGAACGTTCCTTTGACACCACATTCCATTTGATAAGTAGTTGTAATCTGGATGCACCCACAAATGGGATGCTTTTTTTCGTTTTTTGGTGTTCCGATTAGAGGCCTGGAGCTCTTAAGCCCTTTTCTATGACTCACCTTTCATGGTTATCTGTTCAGAACTAGTAGTAAGATTGATTGTTCTGCGAAGTATTCCTTAGGTTACACCCACAGACTGCAATATCCTGTTTTTCGGAAAGTACAACCGTTATATAACATGAAGTCCATCACCACTGATGTCCAACCGCTACCTTGTAATAACTGTGGGAGTTGTTAAGTTGCTTGGTGAGGTCAGCACTGAATCAGGCAAACGTTGTCTTATCGTGACAGAACGTTGTACAAGAACTCTATGCCGACCATCTCGGTGATGTTACATCATGGGATGTGTCCAACATCACAAGTTCATTGTCAATCATTTGTAATCCCTCCGGGTAGAAAGCAGGTCTCATGACCACTGTGGTATCGGGGGCTTGGGAACAAGAAGTAATTTACTCTGATGGTGGCCTGCCTTTGGACCGTTTACACACTAGGCAACCCATCGAGGGAGTTTTCTGACTATGGTTCTGTGACCCGCCTGAACGGCATCTTAACGAAATTGGTAAGAATCGTATTTTCACTTATTGGAAACGTTATATTGCGGCATTGTCAAACATAAGAGTAACCAATAGGTCCGACTAATTGGATATGGTTGTTGTCCACAGGCAGATTTGACTGCTTTTCGGTGTTTTCAGAAAACCTTTTTATTACCAGTTTCCCGACGCATCTGACAAATCAGTAATCACCACCATGACGTTTCAGGGTAGTACACCTGTTTGTTGTATCTTCCCTCTCACACACGAACATGTTACGGTTCTTTGTTTTGAAGCATTCTTTCTCTTAATGACTAACCTCACTTACAAATAGTTGGTCCTTTTTCGTTCACTCCATGCCTCATCGTGTTTTTGATTATCCGAAGATTCTGATTGTTTTGACGGTCCAGTTGTACTTTGTCCCGGTTGTCTCTCGGTCGAATGGGAGGTGGACTGTTGGTTTTGGGTGACTAGGTTGACCATGGTTACGGCTTTTGGGATTGGCCAAGGTATATTGTGATTAGAATACTTCTTATTGGGATCATTGTTCTCAGTTCAGCATAGGAATGTGACTACTCAGAAGAAGCAATCCACCAAAAATATAATTGCCGTGAACTCGATGTGGTACTGATGTCTTTTAATGAAAGCCGTGTAAAGGCAATGAGAAACAAACATTTGTTCTTTGGATATCACTGGTAGAGTCTTTTTGGTCAGGAAGTGTTGGTTGAGTTGAAACTGCCTTCGCTACTGCGAGCGGAATCGACTTTCTCAGCGCACATATTCATTATCTTATCTTCAAAACTGATACGAAGAGGGTAAGCATAGTAGAAAATTGTCTCGTACACAGCCTTGCGGAGTAACTCCCCCTTCAGTATTTTTTGTACGCTTGCAAAAGTTGTCCGTAAGTGGGGCGCATTTCGTGTACCTACTTACAGGAGAGGCCGTGTTCATTGGTATTTTGTTTGATTGGATTGGTGGCTTACACCCTACCGTCGTCGTCATATTGACAAAAACTTATAAAAGTTGTACTGTGTTTCGTTTTGGATCATGGAATTTGTTGGTTGACTGTGACCGTGTTCCGACCTGGGTGATGTAGACACTCAAAACATTCGGAATAATTGTGTAGAGTGGAATATCCTAGCTACTGAGACCCGGTAATCTCCACCATCTTACAAGAGGTTTAGTTGGGATAGCTTCAATAACTACGGCCGTCCGATTGTTGAAACGGACGGGACCTGCTATATCTATTTCGTGAGACTTGGTGAAATTGAACTGCACACGAGAAGCTCCCTAAAGTGGGTCAGTTGTTAGCCGAGAGGTATACGTGAGAACAATTGACATGATTGTGGAATTGTTTGCCTGGCTCGTTCAAGCATAGCAGGCAGGGAAAGTTAGTTTAAGTTTTGAATTGTGTTAGAGTGTTGATTATATGCGAGACTAGCGCTTCGATTAGCTGTTACCCACGCGTGTTGTATGATCCACGAGTATGCGGATTTGTGTACTGTCAAAGCATGCTATTGATTTCGAGTGTGACCGGTGAAAGTATCAAATCGTCATACTTATCATATCTTACCCTTTCAATCTTGACGATCAGTTGAAATCTACCGTCCATTTTCGTTTGCTGTCACCTGTTGATGAAGATTTCTCGTGATCCCTTCTCCTAGGGCGGTAGGTATCACCGCGGTAACGTTATCTTGTAAGTTGTTCTAGTTATCTTTGTAGTTTCAGATGTCTAGTGTCTCAGCTGGTTGCGTTTCCACAACTTTCACAGACTCAGTCGGAATCCTGTGCACCTCTGTAATTCATGAGTCAGACATTCAAGGTGGCTCTAGATGATAACCTTTCTTATGAATGCATGCAAGATATGTAATTCAGACACGCCTCAAGTGTTTCGTTTACAAAGACAGGCGCGTTTTTATTAGCCACAAACCCCCAGTGAATTACGTAACAGCCGGTCACCACTGACGATCTTTTCCGTTGATTTCCTCAGTCTGTCTTTTTCCCTTCTTACTAGACTTCGCATAGGAAACACGTTTCAGGTGTTGGTAATTCATTATTAGGCCTCCAGACTGTGGTACTTAAATTCTTTGTTGCGATAACCTTTTGTACTTTCAATTTGAACACGCTAGTGGAGAACACTCTTTTTCCAATTCTTTCCCCAGCTCCTCAGGGTTGATATGCACCCCGAAACTAATTAGTATAGTGATAATCGCCCGAAGGTTTGTTTTGTCTAAAAGTTTACTGCTTCTGAATATTGGCTGTTCCAACGGACACATCTACCATTTCAAGTATCAAGGTTAGCGATCTAGTTTCCCTCTCGGAACTCAGCTGGACTAACTTGATCAACGATCGTCAATTCTGCGTAACGAATGATCTATCTGTTACAATATATTCCATCTGTTGACACTTTTGCACAGTAATTCCGTTACTCTTACCAGTGATTCACGGCCCATCCTGACCATGGTAACAAGAAGTATGTTGTTGACACTGTCGATTTAGTATTCGAGTTCATTCATCCGTGCGAGCACACAATGCGGATTGCACGGAGAGGTCATATTGACATACTGTGGCTGTCGCGGCCATCAGACCATGGCTGAGTCACCGCATATGGTCAACGCGGTTACGCGTGTGTGGGGTTGTTGTGTGCATGTTGGTAAGATGGGTGAGTTGAAGTGTGCCTTGCTTGTCCCTTGGGCTTCGGAAGGAAGCTTTCTCACAGCCCACGATTTCCGTGAAACTAAAAGTACGAATTAGATATATCGAGCGTGTAAACTTCGTCTCTGTAGACAGTAAGAGACTGTTTTTCGATGAACAGCGACTTCTACTTAATCAGAGGACGTAGCACAACAATCGGGATAGCCTGACTAATTGTCAACAGCAGGCAGGCTCACCGTAATTTCAAACCCAGTTCATTGTTCTCACGGCTCCTGCCCTCGAAATGGTGTCTGGGTGCATTAAGATGGTTTAGCATTCTCGTTTGCTGAATTTGAGAGGAAGAACCAACAACTGCTCGACAGGTTGATACTGCTGACAAACAAGTCGATGTTTACCACTTACGACTTTTTTCAACCATTACATTGCTAGCTTCATGCGTACTTTAAGACACTGATGGAAAACAGTCAGTTTTAGAGTATGCTCCTCTCTACAGGTTGCAGTAGGCGGCCGACTCGAACCAGTTCAATGTTGGTGACGTCAATTGTCGATTATATTATGACCGTGGCTCCGGTAGTTTCGAATGTTCGCGTGTTCTTGGTTTGGTAACTTTTACCCATTCACCTTATGCAACTTAAAAATGTCATACCACACAGATGAGCCATACGGCGTTCGTTTCTTATTCGTTTTAGGGAGTAACTTCCTGATTTTCTGTTGTAAAGAACATTTCAAACACACGAATTGGATAAGTGAACAGACTCGAGTTGTTCAGATGAAGATGTAACCAACAGGCTTGCTTTCGATGCTTCCTCGTCAGACCAATCACATCACACTTGTGTAGGTTTATGTTGCCCGGATAAGGACAGGACCGTTTAGAGGTCTGAAAGAAGTGACGTGGCTAGTGGTTTTGACAGAATGTTAGGCTAAAATATGAGAGGGACAGTGTGACCCACTAGGATTCAGCCTAACCGAAAGTAAGCGTCCTTGGTTTGAGTGTGACCGACTACTTTTTTTCAGTGGGACATGAGGTTGGTGCTTTTTAACAACGGTATGGACCACCCATCGGCTTATTAGCTAGTGCTCATGATCACGCATGTGGATAATGCGATTTTCTCTATGTTAGCTGAAAAGCGTGGTTTATTTTGAATTTATCTCATTTCTCTTAATCCTCAATATTGCACTTGGTAGAGAAGACGAGCTGTAAAGAATGCGACAGTCCTGTCAACCATTGACACAGCGTTTCCACCACACAAAATTGTTCGTTACCTTTCCCATTTTTCTACCTCAGGGGTTTTGTGTGTATGCACAAAGTCAGCCTCAAATCGGTTATTTATTCATAGGATACGACCTCCACTCACTCCACAGCTATCGACCAATCCACTAGATTGCATGATTAATTCGTTCGATGACTCATTCATATGTCAGTAATTTTCTAACCACTATCTGGCTATGCCATTGTTTGCTGCATTCAGTTGTTATCCCGAGCATTCTACAGTGACTTGGTGGTGTGTACGCTACACGCGATCGACACGTTAACGTTGGCTTAGAGCCCATCTGTTATGTTCTTCGACGTGCTTTTCACATCGATTCGAATAGATTTTTGATTTTAGCTACAGAAACAGGAAGAGTAGCTTTTTTCTATTTCGATCAACTTCCATCACTTGAGTGTGAGTTCATTACTGAGTAAGCATAGATTGGCCAGTTTAGGATTAATTGCTTGTCTCCGGCTGCCATTTTCGTCATTAGATCAAAATAATCGGTGAACTTTCCGGACAGCCTCACGAAATCTGTCTTAACTACTGTAGAAAAGTTTCATTGGACGTTCCGTTTATGTGTCTTGTCATGCGTAAGTAATGCTAACGAGGTAAACTAAACTCAAGGAAGAGCTGGACAAAGAAAGCGAAAATTTTCGTAGAGATCTATCTGCAAACGATGTTATCTAATAGTCGAGTGATTTCATTGCACTGTGGTGATCCTGCCCACACTTCTACTTTGTTTGTAGGTCACCCGTTGTGATATATTGATTTGCCTGTTAGTGTTATCAGAACACGACTGTTCGCGTTCCATATATGTGCACGTGTGCTGTGATGTTCTTGTGCGTTGTCTGTCACACTATTCACTGGCGGCTGACCGAGTACCGTTGTCAGAATTCCTTCCGTCGAAGAATGTTAGTTTACGCACGCCCACTCTGTAAACAAACTTCGGTTCGTGGTTAGGTGCGCCTCGTGGACACACACACGCACAAGTAAACGGTGATTTCCATGCGTAGAGATGCAGCTGGTTATCAAGCACTGTAGCTTTTAGTTTCCAAAACCCTTACAACCCACAGACCATATCCGTTCTGATTGATTACATAATCGTAACCCAGCTATAGCGCCCTAGACTGCCAAGTATAAATTACAGTGGTGCAGAGTATAAGCCGCTGTTTTCATTCCGTTTACTCAGTGGGGGTGACTGAAACTACAGGCTAGTGTTGTGTCGACTATTCATTCGACTTAGGTCGATCACAATCGCTGTCATTTGGCCATGTTTCGTTTCAATCAGTGGCTGGTTCGCTTTTCGTACAATATCCACCGGAGCTGGCAAGGTTTGGAGGAAGATAAGAGACTGTCAAGCTGAGATTTACAGAAAATTCTCTGGTAATGCCACCCGCTGCGGAACATACAGTTGTAGACTCGTGCTTCAGCCGTATCGAATGTCTTTAGGCTTGTATACCTTGGTTACTGTCAGATGTAGAGTACCAGGCATTCTGTGATATGGCTTGCTCTAAGTAATAGGCTTGGCGGCAAATAGCCGCAAATGATGCTTGGCAAGTCACCTTTTACACTCAACGTTCGTTTATCACCCATGATGAGGTTGCGGCTTAATTGATGAAGTCTTAAACGCCATGGAGCTTTCATTCTCATCATTTACTCCATGCAGATCAGGCTGCCCACATGTGTCGCTCTGTTAACATATCCCGTCAAGTGAGACTCAGTGAATCAAATGCAAGCAAGCAGCATATGAATTACCGGTTTTGGTGCGATAATCGAGGTAGACTATGAACGAAGACGAAAGATTTACTTTCAAAGATGGCGACAGTGTTGTGATGAGATAAGGTAGAAAACCGTGTTATACTGGGTTCCCATCCACTTGATTCGGTGCTCTGCTGATTGCAGTGACCAAGTGCAGTATTTGTCTTGGTTCACACAGCACCGACCACGTGTAGCTCTCGGCTGCGGTTTTCTGTAATCAGGACTTGCCTGAACCAGTGTTTGCCAATAGGTTAACTCGATATCGAGTTCAAGAAATTGGTGATCATGTCTGGGCTAACTGATTTTATTCACTTGACCAAATGGGCTTAACATCGAAGAAGTGTGGGAGACAGTTGTTAAATCGCGATCAGTAGCCTTCATCACTGTTAACCCAACGGCACTAAAAGAAAGTGAGTGAAGTAAGCGGTTACATTTTTCTCAATGATCCTAATGAACAGACCTGTTGCAACGCAGTTTGGTTTAAGATATCGTGTTTTCCGATCCTATCTGCTTTGTGGTGTCAGCTGCAAGTATAATGTTCATTGGACCGATCACAGTGAAATGGTCGTAATCTGGATGTCTCTGTTTGGTTTGGATTTCAGAGTTCTGTACTGTTGAGATCATTATCCTTTTCTGTGTATCTACTCACATTGGAGTCAGAACGATGAAGTCGGATTTATTCCCGATAGCATAATGCATCAACTGGGGTAGATCTATAGAACAGCCCCATTGTCACCTGCTTTGAGTCCCTTTGAATTTTTCCCGCATGCGACCTACAGTCCATCATCAGCTCGAAGGAGACCATACCAGTACTCGCGAATAACGTCAATCGCTGTATGAAAGAATCAACAAACATGTCGACAGTAACGGGCGGAATTTTTTTTATAATTTCAAGTGGTCTTATTGAGAACCCAAAACAGTCCTTTTTAAGAGCAACGCGAAACAGTGAGCCCCCAACACGCTTTATGGATTTGAACGCACACGTATTGCAGCATCTTTTGTCTGGTCTTCCCTACTTGTACTTTTCCGGGTCAGTGAGCATTGTTGCATACGCACTGAGCTTGTATCGAGGAGATGCCGTTCAGCTTTTAACTTCGTTGCAGCGGCTGGTTTATTTTCCTTTGAATGACTACTTCCGATCTAGTCTTACGCTAGCTAAAGCAGAAAGAAATCAACTGTTATAACTTTGCTGTATAGTCGTCCATGAAGTGCATCACTCGTGATATATGCACTATTTACCAGTTTGTCTAAAATAGGCACTAGCCTAGAACGAACAGTGGGACAAGCGTAATATGGTCACAGCTATCCAATGGACCGTATATCGGTTGGTTACTGCTATCAATTGCAATTTATATACACATGTGCTGGTTGAACCATCAGCAAACACTGAACCTGGTAAGTTCGGTCGGTAATAATTCTACCATGCTTAAATGAACCAAACGGGGTCGCGCGAACATCACAGTAAGATGTAATGTCAAGGTTGCAAACACCCTTTTTCGGTTATTCTTATCGAGCGTACGCAATTACAAGATATTCATTCAACTTGTTTATAAAACTGGTATTCTCTGTCTCATGTAATGATCAAATCAGTCTCCTACTTGTATCTGTCTGCGGAGAACCACCGATAACAGCATATTGCAACCTTTCTTTATGAATACTGTCGTTTTAATGACATGAGAGTAAAATGTCTAATCGGTCGTTTGCGCAGATGTACCTGCCCACGTGCACTCACCGGAAAATCTCCCACTCTGGTCAGCAGACTGTCTACAACATCTGATGTCACCTAACTTAACTGAACAAATAATGGCAGAGCTTTACAGCACAATGGCGTTGACCCCCAATATGTGCAGTGTTGCACGCTATGTGTATTTTAACCGCGTCTTAGCGACTACTTACATTGCCGGTTGATAAAGTTGAATGATATACTTTGTATATGTGCGTTCGCAGTTCTTTTTGTTTTAATGTTTTCCATCAGTCATAAACATTCTCTGCCTTCGGTTATCTGCGTTTGCCTACGTTGTCCAAACTTGCAATATCATGAGACCTTCAATTTTGGCCCGTTTTTATCCTATATTAACATGCAGTGTTGTGTGATAAAATTTTATTTTAATTCAAAACTGAGGATGGCTTACGCAATAGGGTGGCATGCATATTATATCATTTTATTGTTATTATGAGACACACTGTATCAGACTATACATTATACGCTTGATTACGCTTAAACTACTATATATTCGCATATCGACAATGTTTACTTTCACAATTAATCATCAGTATTACCAAAGCCTTAAAAAACGTACATGTCGACCGTTAACCACGCGAAACAATCCCTTGGGTATTAATACCTACATAACAAAGCCTGTTTGTACTTGGAAACGTCCACACCATATTTTATCATTGATTTTCCACACAGAAATGCAGCTTGAACTTGTTTTGGTGTACGGATGATGGACATATTGACCAATCGCACCCGTTTGTACTTTACCACAAGACATGCATATCCCGCCTACGTCTAATCGTTTCGTGAATTCCTTGTTAGTTACCGCAACTGTCAGTCGCTAGTTCTGTGAGGCTTGATTCCGAGTGTCGTTTGCACATGTTGCAGTGATGGTGAACAGGCTCCTGTCTAATTCTATGGTTTTAACCATCATAAGACTGACTTGTTTCCCTTGACTAATCCGGCTGAAAACAGGACTGTCAAATGACTTGAGTGGTATATTTCGGTACGCTCGGACGCCCCCCTAGTTTGGTGGTTGTTTTTCTTGGAAGGTAAGAGCTTGATTCTCACAAACACTGAACACCCCACACCGTGCTTGTGCAAGATCAGTCGATTTTCTGCGACAGATAAACTAACGTTTTTCTGGCCGTGGCTGTTGAAGACGCATGGTTGCATTAAGCTGATGACTTTCGGTGGTGGCGCGTTCATTGTTAGTGAGAAAAACGTATCGTTGAGTTCCGTTAACTTGTTTGTACGGTGGTCAAATCGGCAACTGCCTTCTTTCTTGAATCTCTAGTTTATGTAGGTTCGGACTTCGGCTATATGGAATGCTTTTGTATGAGTTTGCACTACCTGATAGTGCACGCGAATGTAGATGTTACAAGGCAGAAACGAATTGCTTATGACATACAAGCTTGAAAGTTGATTTGCCCGTGTGAACCAGCGGAGCACGACAAGTATGCACTAGTCTTCCAGCCACTGATTGTGAGAAAATCAAGCTATATCTTACTTGTGTGTTTTGACTGTGGGTTTGTAAAGCAGAGAAACATCATACTATTTGATTTAAAAATATTTGCCTCTTCTGACAACGTCAACAAGTTTTGGAACAAAACTGACTCAAATTTCCCAATAATCCTTCATTAATTCATACAGTGTGGTCCCTAATGAGTACAGACGTGAGTAGGTGAATTGAAATACAGAAGACCAACCCGTTTCATTTGCTTAATCTAGCTGGAAACAAAATTATTAAATGAATTGCGTTGTTGGTTTTGTTGACGCTCAGTTTTTTTGGCTGATGCCCTCTTTAGAGAGGCTTGCCCCGTACCAGCAGCGAATACCACGCTTAATGTTTGTCCAAGGTCAGCTGAATTTCCATGGTAAAAACTAACATTTTTTCTGGCTGAAATTGTTAAATATGTTGTTTACGCGGAGTTGATGATGCATTGCCTTTTACGAGCAATCACTCGTAGTTGCCTAGATAAGAGTTTTTGCTTTCTGGTCTACCATTTTTCTGATTTCTGAACGGAACGTAAGAATTATATTTAAACACGAATACTATGGATCTGTTCTTCATTCGGTTTTTTGTATCACTCTCGGACATGTACGAACTTTTGTCAGGAGCAGCACACTTCCTTAAACTGTTGTACCTTGTGAGACACTGATTTATGGTATGTTCTATCGATGTGTATTGCTGAATTTGCTCTTGAACCCTAATGTAATTTATCCTCTGGCCGAAATACACAGTATCATTCGAATTCGGCATTATTCTAAGTGGTGGAGTGCAGCGTGCTTTGCACGTTCCGCGTTCACATTTAGGTTGAACGTTATCACATTTGCGCACGGTTCTGAACTCTGCACCACTTATATCAGGTGATTCATCGGATAGGTCGATTTGTAAGTGAGCAAAGTCAGGGTTTCACACGATATTCTGAGTGACGCACAGGTGGTTCATTTAACCATCTGCCAGTCAATCTTTTTATTGGTATACACACAGTAACCAACACGCCTCGTTTCCTTTGGTCATAAAATCGATATTAGTTCAATGCACGTCTTGAAGAACTCACGTCGCTTCTGAGGTCTTTTCACAATGTAGATCAGATTTCTTTTCAGTTTTGTCAAAAACTGGGTAACTTGACGGTGCGGTGCTGTCAACTAAACGTACTGCTCCGTTGTAGGTGGGTTTTCTGATGTTTCCAACTCTAAGCCCTACTTTTGTCAAATTGTACGGATTTTCATACCACAGTCCACGTACGCACATCTTTCTGACTAACATTTTATCACTACTCAATATTGACGCTGTAGTAACTTGTAACATAAACAGCTGCCTGCCGCACCTGCGTGTTTCACTTACTGATATTTGAGATAATTTATTGAAAATAACACTCATCAGTGCAGAAAGAAGACATATATTGTGGCCTCTAGCAAAGCCATGTTGATCAGAGCTCACCAGCCGACGCTATGTGCACAAAAGTGTTAGAAGCAACGTATGAGGTTGCCGTGGTGCTGATGACATAATACGTGGTGTGACTGTATACGTGTCCACACCCTGTCTATCTCTATGTGTGTCATATATAACCCACATGTTTCACATTTGCGACCGACGAGAGTAAACGAAATGTTAACATATGTCTTCTTTCTGCATTGATGAAGTTATTAAAAAGAACCCAGTGTTTGAAGTTTCTCAAACGAAGAATAACATTGACTGCTAAACCAGTTATAGTGGACTAACGTCATCGGTATAGATGCATCAGGCTGACAATATTCATTTCGTATGCGACTCACTAGATTGCAAGATAACAAACAAAATCACAGCTCTTTTGTGAGGCATGTACATTCCATAAGTCTACCTAATCGAACGAATGTTTGCCTACTGTAATGTGACGGACTTAGTTATATACGGGTTTAATACCACCAGGTCAGCTGACGCATGTAAGCACTCTCTTCACAGGAAAACCCTTAGGAATGTAGCTCATCTCGCTGACACAAACAAACATAGTCGGCGATCGGTTTGGCCATTCTCCATACCTTTGTTACTTTCTGGTGTGCGCACTATACGGTCTCGCTGAAGTTTTGTAAACACTGCTTCAACCTCAGTAGTGTTAACTGTTGTCACTATCGACAGTCAAAACTTGGCGAACAAGCTCGTTTGTGGAATCTCATCTTCAAGCCGAATACTGCACAATATATGTAAAACTAGTTATCAGTCAAGGATTGCATGCAACCCAGTGGAGTGTGAATCTGGTGCCATCACGGGATTATGAACATGGTTACTGTGGGGCCACGTTACTTGTTCAAACGATGGTAGGCTATGACAATTTGAGTGAATGAATAAAAGACAGACCAGGGTTTCACAGCCAGTTTTCGAGATGTGACATTTTACATCTCTGGTGTGACGCAGTGGATGGGCTGAAATTCGACATCCACATTGACTCTGTGACACAAATCTACTAGGTAGGCCAAAATTGCGCTGGAGATCTCTCTTTGCTTGCCGAACGTCAACCAAGCAGGATGGTGTTCGCGTATTCTGCGAAAAACGCTTTTTTGTACCACCAGTGTAACCTGCTCCACAGGAACAAGAACAATGAGAAAATACAAACTGAGGTAAAACTACTGATTAGTGAGTCTTTGAAGTAAAGGCGTAGATGCGAACGATAGTCTTATCTATGCAGCGTGATAAGTCATAGATTTTTCTCTCCCCAAGACAAAATTTGTGGTCTTGTAGCCTCAGTCGTTGGTTATGGCAACCTAAGAATTTGTCGAGTTATCCGCTGGCACGGGACGTTTCACATAAGAAGTTTAGGCTGTTTGTCTAGCGCATCATCATAACAGATTTTATGGGTTCGTTCCAATAGACACCGTACCAAGTTCCGTTCCCGTCTCATTGGAACGAAGCTGTGGAAATGGGTATAACGACCACTCCATATCTCGTTGAGTCGACTCATTTGGACTTTTCACCAGTGCAGCATCAAGGAAAGTCAATCTTTCTTCCTGTTATACTTCCATGGTAATCTTCAGCTTCCTGTGAGCTGAATTGACTAATGATAGTAAGGATTCAGTATCAGTGTTGGCATCGAACATACGTACGTTTGTACAGCACACCCTATTCGATCAGTCCTGTCGGTTTTTTCCGTTCATTCACGACATCGCTTTACAGCTTAGTTGGTAGGGCGTTTGTCTTGTTCGGGCATGTTGTTTCTGTCGCTAGTTCGGACCCAGCCGAAACCCAGATTTGTCACAATTGGGTATCTTCTAGATACTCCCCTCAGTTACACGTGTCACATTGTGTAATGTCAAATTGCTTCTAGCGTTTTGATATTCGACAATTCACTGAGATTGGCATTCCGACCCATGCTCAACGAATTACTAAACGAGTTACTAAATCCACTATCATTCTCACTATCATTCTCATCAACCAGCAACAAACATCGAGGACAACACATCACTGTTTGATACTGATACTGATACTGCCATAACACCACGGTGGATGTAACGAGCTTTCGGTTTTAAAGGTGAAAGAGAGGGGAACTGCTGCATAAAACTTCTGTCTGTACTCAAATACTTGACGTCAAAGTGCTTACACATCTATGAGAATTTAGAAAAATACATGATACCGCTTTCTAGTGACTCAGACTGCCCTGCTTCATTAAACTTTCTCACCTTACGTAGTCGTGCTGTATGTGTACAACTGCCGAGGTGTCTGTAATTCGGAGAACAGCTAAGTTGAACTTCAGAACTTTGTTTCCAGGTTTGTATTAGTGGCGTTTGAGGATGTCGTGTTGATTGGTATCGTCATTGTCTTTCGCACTGCGATTTGGGATGGCGGTACCTGTATGTTTTGCTGACGCAACATTTATGACTAACGAACCATGCCAGACAGTGAACGGACTGATGTGTATGAGGTCGAACGGGTGATGACCACATCAGCGGTCTTCAGGGTACCTGACTTTCTACCCATTTCGGGCTCTCAACGAATAAACGCAGCTACTTTTGTAGGTCACACTGACCGTTGAAGTATGGAGAAAAAGGTTAGGAATGTCAAACCACGTTTACTCATCAACTAAATGTACTACATCGAAAAAGGTGAGCGGGTCGGTTTACGAATATACATGATTTGACGTATGAGATGTGTAGCAATAAGTTATCATCGATTAGTTGAGCAATTGGTGAAAACCCAGCTAATTTCAATGTCTGTCGAACCGCTGTGATGGAAAGCATGCTTTATGTGGACACCTTCAAACTTTCACCTAATGGAATATACATCCATATACTTTTTTGTGAAGCCAACCTACAGTGTACATCATTTATGGTCCTACTTGTCCCATAAACACCGCCTAATCGAACCTGGTGTTTGTGTGCAAGGGCGAACGACTAACCAGTTTGTCGTCTTGTCAGTCCATGTTCATTTTTGCTACTCACTTTTCCCCCATCTCCGTTGTCTGGACTCCAAACATGATTTAAACTCGTTATCTGTCTCCGGATTCACCCACCACAGGAACAGAAGCCAAACGACGCTGTAGTACACATATTACAGGTGGTTGACTCTGCACCATTTGTAATTCCGCCCATTCAACCCTTGTCCGATATAAACCCAAATGTAGCATATGAATAGGAGTCACTGTAATTCAAACAGCTAAGGCTGGATAGCTAAACAATATAGCTAGCTGGAGTCTTTGTCTTTGAGAAACACACGTAAGGAATTCCTTATTGGCAGACACTAAGCTATGATGACAAACAAGTGCTAAGCAAATGGTAGATCAAGCGGAAACAAAAAGCATGGTGTATGTGGTTTGAATCTATGGGTGTAGACGTTGGTGTACAAATGCACATGATAAAGAAGAGTGACAAGTAATGTATGGCTTTGCTGAAGTGATCACCGAATGTGCTTACAGATTAAGCAATAGATAATGTATAGGCAAACCTTCATCAAGACTGCCGAACAAAACTGTGTTTCACGTGGCGACCGAACTTTTATATCACTGAGACGTGTCAACTTACGTACATTTATCCCGCACACGTTTGCCACAAGGTCACGAAGACAACCATTACTGTAAACGACAGTCGAATAGTATAACGTCAGTTGGAAAAGTTAGCAATCGTCAAGGCGCAGACACATCATTGACTGCCACATGCTCTTCCTTTGAATAGTCCATATCGCTCGGTAATATGAGTGAGCACAAAGTAACTGAACTAACAGGCAGTGTGCACCGACCACTGTCGCAAGAGCAGTCGACATTTTGATGCTCAGTGAAAATGTTCCCTAACCATCTTACAGATGTATTCGGCTGTTGGTTTCCGATGTGGTCCATTCCCTGCTGCACGCGGAGCGCGGACTGTGCTCTTTGATGGTGCCTCCAATGAACTGTGTGCATTGACAGCCTGTTTGACTTATTTTAATGTTGATGCATTTAGCTTTGTTTCCACATTTTTGGGATCTTACCTTCCTTCATGAATGGGTCGTAGTTTGTACCTTTTTATGTTTCCTGCACCGTTCTGCACCCTGCCTTACAGTTGGCTTGTCCACGTCAAACGCTGCCACGTCGATTCACTTGGTTCGTGTACAATATAACCCAACTGCGGAACAATTTCGTGTTGCCCTTCGTGAGGCTATGTCTCATGCAGTAAACGCCGGCCGCGTGTCACAAACCGAGGCTTCCATTGACGGTCGGGTACATGTGATCTACACAGGAAAGGTGTTGGCTCAGACAGGTGATTGGCTGCTGGCTGATTGCTCTTTGGCCGGTCATCAGGTCGTATCATGGTTAGACGGAGAGGCTGCTCGGGTGAGTGGTTAGTCGAGGTTGCGTCACCTCCACAGATTTCACAACGGATAACGGTTATCTGTAATATTACTGACTTTTGTTTGCGTACGTTCAACTAGTGAAAAACTCCTCCACATGCGTGCAAGCAGCCATTACATGACGATTACGTCGTGTAGATCGTCAAGTTGCATATGAGGAAATGGACGGTACCCACTGCGCTCATTTTGTCGAACTTCTTGTAGCTCGCTGATGAATCCATAAGAAGAGGTGAATCATTCAAACTAGTTTTCGTAATTCTGAAAAATTCTGAATTTTGTTGTTTTTCACCATAGTGTAATAGCGCAATCGGAATGCACTTGAAAATTTCAAAACGGAGTAGATGAACGTATCGTTTTCGGTGTTCAATCATGATTGCTTTCGAGTGCAACGTTCACACGAAAGTGTTTTTTATCAGCATTTTTAAAACCATCAGTTACCAGACGTCAGTTATTTGTTTTCAAACCTGTGCACCACTCACTATTTGTAGGGTGCATTACTTTCACCTGCGATCTCCACATCCAGTGGTAATGATAGTCGATTATTGTTTTGATTGGCCGTGATCCCCATGGCATTCTTCCTATTCAGAATTATTCTACTGGGAACCTCTTGTATGAGGCCCATTTGTTGGTTTTTGCTATGTCTTGTGTTGTCTATTGAAAGTAGTGGAATTATTGCATTTAATTATTCAGCCCATCGATTCACTGTTCTTCGTTGTTTTGTACTTCGTATCTGCCTGTCTGTTTCACTACGAGTAAATCTACCACTTTATACCCTTAAAGTTAGGCTTGTACCTCGTACGTGTTATGCACTATACTAAGTTGGACAGCTTCAATTTGCCCAGATCTAGAGACGAGCTGCTGCGGCACTCGAGCTGGAATCCACGACCTTGTGAATTTGGTAGTCGTGTTGTTTATACTGAGCTACTATGAACCCCTGTTACACAGCCCGACAGTACTGAGCCGAATTTTGTAGACCCGAGTCTAACGCTTCTTTTCGGAAGGGGCGGGCTAAAAAAATTCACTGGAATTCGAAAGGTGTAGTCAGTTCTGATTTCAGTTTGTAGCAACTATAGTATGAAATTTGAGACAGTTCGTTCTATTCAGAAGTTTGAACAGCGCCGTTGGAGCACGAAAACTGGTAGATACAAGCATTTCATATTGACTCATCAGTACCAAGTTTACACTAACATGAAACGGTCTTTTTATATCGAACAGTTAGAGGTAGGTGAGATGAATAGTCGATTGATGAGTTAGGGAAAGTAGCTCAGAGGACGCGACGTTGATCGTCAACCCTCGGGTTGTTTGGATGAACATCTCTTCGTGATTGGTTGTTGGGATGAACATATCTTCGGGATCCAAGATAACAGTAGTCTTTGTTTACAGCACTTTTAGTCCTACAGTTCCTTCACATAATTTTTTTCCCCCAACGCTCTCTTCACGCCATAGGCTCAATGAGGTTCTGAAGTATTTTTCACTTGACTTATCCAATCATTGAAGTACTAATCGTTTCAAGCTTCCTGACAACTTCTCAGTCGATCAGTTGGTTAGTCTGTCTGATGGGATAATTGATCAGCCAGCATGTGATGCATCATGTCGCAAGACGGCTAACATCATGTGGTATGGAAGTGGATGCATTTAACTTCTTATGTGCTTCCTATAACAAATCGTGAGAGTTTCTGTCTGTTCTAATCACGTGCCACCATTCACGCTTTGATTGATCAACTGTTCGGATGTTCACTACTGTGAAGATTACACGAAAGTCAGGAGACTGGAGAGGAAAGGAATTCCATAGCCTCGTTGTCCTGGGGAGAAAAGACGAGGAATAAGACTCCACGATATGTTGAATCCACTTTCTATGGACTGATGAGTGTGCATTGGAGTGTTCAATGAACTGGAGGGAGGGATACACTTAATCACATTTGACTAGTACTCACAACAATAATATTAGTAGCAATGGGGGAAGTCAATCACATTTCTTCGACGAAGTAGGAAGTAAAGCTCTGGAGTTTTGGATAGATTATTAACGAAACTGTGGACTCACGACAGATGGAAAACGAAAATGTAACTCCCGTAAAGTATATGGTGGCCTGTGTGCTGTTCTATACCTAACCTGGTGGTGTCAAGTTGTTTCATATGTCGATTTTCATTGCGATTATGTTAAGCATGTAAAGGATTCTGTCGAGGTCTTTTTAGTGAATAGGTTAGTTTTAAACTTTTTCATGTTCCTTCTACGTTTTCCTACTAAGCTAATGTCTAACTTGTATTTTCTGTTTGAAATGTCTCCGAAGTGTAACAGGATTAGATTCACTGTACTACTATTGATAAGTTTGAATTAACAACTCTGTTTTGCTTGCAAGTCAAGTTAAACTTGATATGGTCTTTTAAAATGTTTAGCCAGCTCTCGTCGTGTTCAGCTGGGAATACGGGATACAAGATAACAGTAGTCTTTGTTTACAGCATTTTTAGTCCTACAGTTCCCTCACAGAATTTTTTTCCCCTAACGCTCTCTTCACGCCATAGGCTCAATGAAGTTCTGAAGTATTTTTCACTTGACTTATCCAATCATTGAAGTACTAATCGTTTCAAGCTTCCTGACAACTTCTCAGTCGATCAGTTGGTTAGTCT
>LUCH01001083.1:49805-103556 GCA_013368495.1 Paragonimus heterotremus
CCGAAGTGCTGAACGGTGTTCATGAGCGGTAAATATTTAAATTTTTAGGTTAAGTATTCAGCCTAGTTCAGAGTGTTTGGAGAGTTAGGTTTCACGGAAATTTCAGCGAAAGTTTGAGAATGTTATTGGTTTGGAAGAGTTCAGTTTGAATGGCCCTACTGTACAAAGATCCCATTATTATGATTTTCAAAGAGATGTATTTGGGCATGAAAGCCATTGGCGGACGATCTGTGGTGGTGTGTAGGTTTCTCCGGAAGGTTACATATCGAAGTAGTCGTACGCTTTGGTTACGGTTAGTTTTGTAATTCCCCGCGTTATCACACTAAATTTCAACTGACGTCAACTAATTTTACACTAGTAGAACGTTGGTTAAATGATGAAAATGGGCACTCCACTGTGTAACGTATTGAACTAAGCTACCTTCGTGAATAGCACCAATGACTGCACCTAATCCCGTTGCCATTTTGGTCTACGGAAAGTTTCCTGTTCTGAAAGAAAACAGTTAAAAGTGTGCATTCAAAATGACCAAGGACACTTAACGCAACAGAAGGCGAACTTTATTCATATTACAATAAAGAATTATTCTCCATATTAAAAATCGATGATTACCCATTTCCTGAATGTCTTGATAGAGGTTTAACTCTGCACAGTTAACAGACAATAAGTATATTCTACCTCAACTTTTTCACACCAGTGGTAACAAGTTTGCGTGTGGGCCATCGTCTGTGAGCCAGGCGACTCACCTATTGCAAAATCAGGTGACCGCAAAAACTAGACTGGTCAGCCAACTAAAACGACTCAGCACACGGACTGATTAAAATAACTAGGAGTCCAGTGATTAATAAATAATTCTAAACAACTTATCTACACTGTCAAACGTTAACTTTGCGTACAGTCTTACTTAATCATGCAGTTCTCATTTTACGGTGCGGGGCGTGGACTATGGGAACGTATTCCACTCATTTTAGCAGATATTCGAGCGCACGCATCTTGGACTAATTTCATTTTAAAACACTGAGTTCCCTTGATCCAGTTCACCAGTAACGATAGAAGACATACGTTGCGAGATGTTAACATTTCGTTTTATCTCTTCAGTCACGAACGTAAAACATTTGAATATATAGGACATGCGGATAGCAACAACAATAGAAATAATCAACTATTGGGCTTGCACAAAACAAAGACTGTTATCAGTTCCAGGGCAGACAAACTACGTGAGTCAACAGTTTATACACACACAGGACCGGACGGCGAGTATTGATTAGCATGGCTTCGGGGAAAGCAAGCAACTTCGGATTCCGATTACGCAACAACATTTGGAACGAATTGGCGGGGTCAGCAACGTGACCTGTTTCCATGATGTGCTTTACTATGGATGAGGTCGGATTCCGTCTCATTCCTTCTGTTGCCATTGCCTGTTGCGTCATGGCGCGCACCAACCATTCTTTGTCGTAGGCACCGATCTGTTCTGCCGATATAGACGTCACCGCAACTGCAAGTGAACTGATAGATTACATGTGAGACAGAACATTTCAGTAAGACACGATTGTGAGCAAGCTGAGCTCCTAGTTGTTAGTAGCAACTGCAATTCAGCCGCAGGGTATGTACAATTTAGAGCAGACTGTAATTTTTGACTTACATCAGTTATGATATGATCGCCTTTGAAAGGAAGGTTCCAAAAGACCTGCTACTTATTTTGACCGGAAATTGGGTTGCAGCAACAGTCAGTCCGCGTACACACATTTGCTGTCAATCCGAATACGCCCAAGAACCAAAATCGTCAGCACGACCTCGCGAATTTGTCTAAACGGGGGGGGAGGTTGATTCGTACAGGTGCAGAACGGTGCGTTTGCATACCAGGAGAAGCCTTAGGGGAGGGGCAAGAATTGTGAGGTTTTTACCACATAGCATACAATTCAAGACACACGCAACAGGTGAGTTGGAGATGACTGATAGGCAGTGTTTCCTTGGCGCACACAGGACAAGGAACTGAAAATGTGACAGATCCCACTAGGATGTACATATTTTGTCAGACAGTTAACCATATACGTATACATATAAATACAGTTCACAATAAAGATTGTAAGCTTCACCAGTGCAAAAATTATAACATTTAATCATAAAGACATATAGGCTAACATGTTTTCGATACATCTTCATGCCGGTACAATTATATAAGAAGCTTAATAGAGTTAGATCGATATATCGATCAGACTTATTACAGAGAAATTAGGTCACTGGTCAGTCAGTTGGCGATGGCTTGATTGGTCGATTACGTCACGCTTGTCCGTTGGTTTGATCGCGCAGGGTGGCCATCGATCCGGTGAATTTGTGGCAGCGCCTGGACAAACCGTTTTTGATGACATAATACCGGGTCAAGCAGCTTGATTCCAATAGCCTCGGCGGTACAAAGTCTTCTAATTCGGACCGCTTTTGATAGGTTGCCTGGCCCGCGTGACGTAACCGACCAATCAAACTATCGCCAATTGACTGACCAGTGACCTAGTTTCTCTGTAATAAGTGTGATCGATATCTCGATTTAACTCTATTAAACTCCTTGTATGTCTTTATTCTCATTATCGTAATGAACATATTTGAAACGATGACATTTAGTCAGTTTATTATGAAAAGGACAAAATAAGCTGATCATTCGTAGATCGCTACCCGCGATATTCTTTTCCATCTCCGATGGATAAAACCGTCTGTTCCTGGAGTATATACCATCTTTACTACTCAACTGGATTCTTATGAAATTACTGACAAATACTGAAACACATTACTGAAAGCCACAGGGCAGTAGCTGTCTCACATACCGTCCGTTTTTCTATTTGTCTCATTCACTTCCCTGCCCTTACTTTGTAACCAAGATCCTTCGTCTTACGGCCATATGGTGTAAACCACCGATTTACTGCTGTTGGTAATAACAATAAACCGATGAGGGCCATGCGTGCGTAGTACGCAAGTTGCCAAATCACACGAATTTGATACTCTGCTAATTGCGGGACACATGTGCGGGCTGAGATTTGTTCTTTGAATGACCCATAATCATGAGAGGTAGAGCTCATGCAGACCATTTCTGTCTGGCACGACAAGTGCATCCATATACTGTTTGCTGAAAAGAGTGTCGCAGCACTGAACGTGAATGCTGCTTTTAGTTGTTTTCCACAGTTTATTCACAAAGATCCATTTTTAATACAAAGACCGCTCCAGGCGAGTAAAGCCAGACGGCGTGCAATTGAACAACAATCCCGGACGCGAAGCACACCAAAGTTTCCAGGTCAACCAGACAGCGTGATAGATTGTGGACGACATGGTCACTTGAAAATTAGTGTAGCAAGCTACCGCTGTACATCAAACGAACAATCCAATATACTGCAGCACCCTTCACAATTCTCAGAGCGACCAAGTGTACCACACACTTTTTTGCTACTGGAGGCCTCGAATGCGTACAGAAGGAAGTAATACAAGCCGTAAACCTCCAGTTTTCCCTCCAAGGACGCATTATTCCCGGAGAAAACAATCTTGGCTTATCAATACGAACAGAGATTCGCATAGTCCGGAAGTGAATTGTAGACACTGACTCATTTGTGAGCTAATTGTGCAGTTTAGCTCAAACTCAGTGGGTTCCGCATATATGTGTACAGTAAGGTCGTGCAAATTAAGTTTTCCTCATCACTAACATCCTCACATTCTTGCTGAGATTTCCGTGAAACCTAACTCTCCACACACTCTGAACAAGGCTGAATACTTAACCTAAAAATTTAAATATTTACCGCTCATGAACACCGTTCAGCACTTCGGCCAGGGAGAGCGTTACAATGCTCTTTTATGGCTCGTGATATCAACTATCGCAAGTGCTTACTTCGATACACTTTCCCTTCCGCCGAACGTCAGTTGACGGACTGTTTCGCTCGTTTGGACCATATTAAAGGCCATTGATTACAAGTTGAAAAAGACTTGTCAGGAAACAGCTTTTAGGGGTCTTCTATTTTTGAGGTCGTGTGACGATTTTCCATGTGTTTAAATGAATTTGTTTAAAAGTTGAATACTGACTTCTTCGTACTGTCCACACGTTGCACCACGTGATGCTGCATAGTCTCATGACCTGTTTTCACGTACTGCTTTCGTTTAACTCTTGGCGGAATCCTTCCCAACCCACGCGTTGCCCACAACCTTACATGTGTGGGCTCCGGTTGACGTGTGGTGATGTTGCCTGATAGCTTTCTGTCTTGCAGTTGAATGGTGGATCACGTGTTTATGTTTGCAGGCTGACTGTAGTGCTTGTCCATAGAGAGTAGTTTTAAGATTTCATCAAGTTTGTCTTTGTAATTTTCCTCATTTACTTTCCCCGTCAACGCTGGTGCTTACTTGAAGGTACCAGATTAGTTTTCATTATTGTGGTATGTGCTCTTCTTAACCAGTTAGGTATAAAAATGAGCATTCTGCTGTGCGGCTCATCAAAATTATTGGTGGTCTTATGGGTATTTCACTGGACGTGACTGCGTCTGATTTATGTCATTCTTGCTCATTTTCACCTTTCCTTCGACATATCGATTCAATAGCGTTTTCTTCACTGGTATGTGCACCTATCATATTTGCAGCGAACTGTCGACTGGTGATTCATGCAAAATGGAATGGATATTTCATCTAAGACTCTCACGTGCTTGACACACTCTTCAGGTTTGTGCTTCTTCGCTGTGCATATGCTAGATTTCGATTGAACACTTCCAGCGTATTGTCCACAGTCTGGTGTTTATGGTATCCGGTAAAGTTATTTAAATAATGTGGTTGAATGAGTACATAACGAGTGTACTATAGTACTAGTTTTCGTGGGTTTACTTAAAGTCTGATTTAAATGTTCATCTTCACTTTTACTAAGAACTTGCTTCAGACCCACATATGTATCCTTTAAACAGAAAGTCTTACGATGCTGTAATGTTGCGAACATCAATACTCAAGCGAAGTACGAACATTGATGTGCAAGCAGGCCATTGTGTGAGCATCAATACAAGCCATCTGACGCGCGATCAATAAACTCAGTAATTAAAGTGCAGCCTAAGCCGGATGGGCCATGTTTTGCACATGCTTTTCGTGCTATCTTGTCATTTGTGATTGAAAAAAACCACAATGTCACAAACTTCATCTCCATATTGGTGACTGTTTATGGACAAATGTAGCTGGTTGTAGTCACTTTTGAACATTGTAGTTTGTAACGTTCTCTCTGATGTATTTGTAACATGTGTAGGCATGATAATTCGCGATCACCGGTATCGTGAACTGAACTCATGAGACCAACAAAGCTTTCTGCTACATGGTCCACATTTTAAGACAACAACAATGATGTAATTGATGGAGCATTGAGTCTGGTACCGAGACTGACGAGTGAAACCCTGTTAAATGGCGGGTTACGTACGCCATGACAACGTGGCTAGAGGGTACCTGCGGTATTTTGCACGATTCTCGGTCGTCGTCTAATCTTCCATGCTCTGTTGATCTTGTTGTGGGCTGTTTATTGCTGATTATTGGCCAGGCAATCCCATCTACGTGTCAGTTATCCATCGTGGGTGTTTGGTTCCATATTCACAACCAAGTGGCAGTTGACTAACCACACCAGTTTCGCAGGTTTGAATAGGAGGTCAACCGTAGCGCAGTTTTTCCGAAGCGGAATACCCAATGACACTGAAGTGTTTGTATCCTGTGGTTGTGAAAATGTCTGTGAAAATGTAATCTTCGTTGGCTAAGTCACACACTTCGTACGCCGATGGAACGTCTACCGAACCGCGCATCGTTCATTGTGGCTTCTGATGGTTGGAAAAAGCTGCCAGGCGATGACGTGGTCATTGTCTGTAAAAGCCTAAGCCGTCCCCCTGAGCAGGATTGGTACGTGCTGTCTACCTGGTTGGGGAGTTCTCGACGTGGTAGTATGTTGCACTCAATGACGAGTCTGTATCCCCAGGGTTATTGGTTCCTTTTCTTTCTTCTGAAGTCCAATTATTTCTCCCTGTGTTTCTGTTCACTCTCCCTTCTGCACATTTGTACTTATATATTACTCCGCCTTTTCGTGGACTATTGTCAGGACCAACGCTAGCCCGAAACATAATATCCACGAGTGTGATAAATAGCTAACATACAAAATTAACATACAAAATTGATGAGAACGATGATCACGGACTAAACGGCGATGTCCATGTGTTAAACCGATTGGTTTAATGCTACAAAACGTCCGGAAAACACGGCTGGAGCCACTATTTGTCATAGGCTTCTGTTCACTCACTGTTCGTTATTTGTTCGGTACGGGTAGTGTTCAGTTGGTTAAATTCGTTACTAATGTTAACTAGTTTCTGGAGAGTTTGTAATACCGTTTCTCTGCTCCCATTTATGTACGAACTTATCTAGGTTTGGTGGCCCCAGATCGATAAGTTTCCAAACACGGGCGACAGATTGCATGTCCATTTGTTTACCCCACTTGCCGGTCTGGGTACATGTTGGCCTATGAACAAGAATGGTCATCCACAGACTCTGCTCTCCCATGTGGACGTACGTCTGGTACGATTGACACTTAGCATTGAAGGCAGCTGGCGGTCAAATGGAAAGCTGGTGACTTTAGATCCAGTTCACACCGGTAAGGCTCCTCGCATTACTTGCTTGTGATTTCTGAAGATTGTACAAACCTGAACCCTTTTTTAGTCAATTTGGTCCGATGCGCATTTTAAAGTTGTTCAGTTTACCTTAATCTTGTAGCTACTTCAACTACATTTCTACGACTGCGAGATAACTGTGTATTTCTATGTTGAAATTTGTTATATGGGTTTCTAAAGCCTATTTCACTTGATTTGGTTGTTGCCGAATCACTGTTTCTGCTTGTTTGTTGTTGCTTTTTGAACCCCGCTAAACATGTGTAGATGGAAATAAGTCTTTATTCGACCTCATTGTTTCCTTTCTTAGTATGGAAATGTCACTTTTGACTGAGCCTGCATGCAAATTGTTTGCGCCCATAGCAGTAAAAACATGAATACGGTACGCTGCCAAGTATCCAACCCCCACGATTTTATCAGCATTCGTTGATTGGCTATATTTTGCTTTCGTGATAATAAGTTGCCTCACTGTGATTGGTCAAGGTTCGAAGACAATCGATTGCTGAGTGAAAATCGATATACCACTGCCAATTGGATTCCGCCGTTTCACTTTGTTGGAAAATGCGCAGTATTGCTTCCATTCTTATCTATGTTTGAGTGATGTTACATATGGTTTGGGTAGACCGATACTTAGTCTATCAAGCTAACGGTACATTTATAGGCTGCTATTTTGGTTTGTAGCCTGTCTATAAATCCTGAACTTCTCGACCCGGGGTTATGACCTTTCCAAATTCAGTAGCCTTTGCCATCATAACTGATAGGAATTAACAATAAGATCAACTTCTCTCCACAAAAGATTTCGGTTGTTTTTGTTAAGTAGCAGTAGTGGAGAGGCTGCTTCCATGTATAGCAAAAGAGAAGTTAGCAAACGGTGTGTGGGTGCGCAACCAAATTATGAACTCACATTGACCTAGCAATTCCAATAACCTAACATCTCACGATTTTTCCGCTCCTTGACACCTGTGTGAACCGAGTCGGGCCAGCCTCAAACACGAATATTAATGTGCGTATGTGCAACTTGGACAAGATAATGCAGATTGTTTGGCAGGCACGCCCTACTTGAACCAGCTAAGTTTATGTAAATCAGGCTGATTTGTTGTGTCAGAGCTGAAGGTGCTTAGAGGTACAAGACTGAAATTCCTTTATTTTTAGCGGTCAACAATTGTGCATATCTCTGACTGGACATGTGCGTTTGCTAGGTATTTGGGTTATCCACTTTTCGTTCACCTCATACCAGGTCGCGTAGAATCGTCACTCAGTTGACCGACGTTCGACCATGGACACACATTTGTTTAATGGACTACAGGCAAACACGTTGATGACGGTGCACACTGCCGTGTGAAACCATGCTCGGATGGTACACAATTAGCGTGAACGTTGAAGAATATTCTGTAAAAGTTGACGAAAGCTAAAACGGTGTCAATATGATCTGAAAAAGCAATGCTGAGTTCACTCTGAATTGATGTGTTCAGTTGCTAGCTGAACAAAGGAAGCTTAAATGTTTAAGCGACGAAGATTCAGTGGCTGGAGTGATAAGGAACAAATTGGAATTCTACGTATCAAGTGAAGTAGAGGACAGAAAGAGGGAGAACGGAAAACGGTCATGTACACTGATAGGTTGAAGGCACAGTAATGTTCTCTACGCAAGAGTCAGCCTACCATATACTCAACCAGATAAATTTGTGAAACCAGGACCAGTGTCTCTTGTGCACATGTCCTCAGTTCGTCGGTAACCAGATGGTCTGAAGAAGCAGTCATACATGAACCTTACAATTCGTGCAATCAAACGTCTTTCTTTATTTATGCGAGTTGCATACCAGGCGTTATGTACTTGATAACTTCCGACACGTTGAAGCGGCCGCTGGTTAGTGTATGACATTCTGTCAGCACATAACGAACTGACAGTGATACTTAGGTCATTAAGCTATGCACTTGTCGGCGGATCCATCTCAGGCACATTTATGCCTACAATCAATCAAACCCTGTGACGCGCGCCATCTTTGCCTAAGTTTACTCTGGTCAAGGTAAATAAACCGCCCAGTGGTTTTGTTTGGTCAGATCTGTATTGTTCATTGTGTTTTTCTCACGCACACGCTTGAGTTGTACATCTTCGACGGGTATGCTATTACTATGAGCCTAAATTTAATGCTTTTTCACGTTTAAGTGGTACCACAGAATGCAAACTACTTTAAAGCAAACCATGTGATTGAAATCACATGCTACTGGTCTACTCTAAGACTAATGTAGAACTAGATGCACGACCGGACTAACTGGCCTCGGTTTCATCTGTTAACGATTCCGCAGTCGTTTGGCAAAAGGCTCGGCATGAAGGAATCAGGACAGCTACTAATACTAAAGGCCGGTCTCATCTTTCGAGGTTGGGGCCTTCGTGATTGCCAGTTTTTTTTGTAGGTTCCAGAAGACGTTGTTGTTACTTATTCTCGCTGACGTGAATTCTGCTAATGTTTGAGGAATTTAGTTACCTGTGTGGTAATTGAAATCAATTGGGCTAGGTGTTTAGAGCTGCAAGAAAGCTGTCCTGTGGATGCTGTCTTCTCAATTGCATCCCGGTTGTTTGCAAAGTATGGGCGCCTTGATATTAACTGTTTGAATTTCGACACCTAGTTCTATGCGTTAAGTTCCCTTCTCTCTGTTTTATTTTTAGTATAGGGCTTTACCTTTTCCCAGGTATAGCAATTATGCATCAATGTCAACCACTGATGTGTTGTTAATGAGTTGATTAATGACTGTTTTTATCTGGGCATATTAAGGTTTTGGGAGGTTTCTGTAATACTCGGAATTAGGGACTTCGAATAGCCCTAGAAATCGTACTCGGATGGAAACCTCCCACGCAAGTAATAAGGAGAAAACTTCGTACTAGTTGCACTAAGCAGTTCCTATTCATGAGACAAGAAGCCGAATTTATGGATGTACAACAGTATTAAAGAAATCATAGTCACTCATTGGTTGATCGTATTGGCACATACAAAGTCACAAACTGAACGTTAATTGGTGTAATAGGAAACAAAGAAATGGGCAAATCACAGAAGGCGTAACATTGAGACTGTTCGTCCAATCCTGGTGTAGTATCTTCAACGCGACGTTTGGATTGGTTCCTTGTTAGAACTCCTATTGTGTCGGGGTTTGGATAAGCGGTGAATCGAGTAGATTTTCACCACAGTTTCTTATAACAAAATCCTGACAACTGGCCTTATGTTTTCGTTCTTGTCATTTATGCGAATTTTACCGAAGCAACAATAACAGCGACACTGGACCTTGATGTAGTGTGACGACCTGCGCATCACGATGGCCTATTGGGCTAAACTGAACGGTTTGGCAACCACACCGACAGTCACTCATGTCAGGCAGGTCTGACTAAACAGTCTCTTGGTCTTCCAGGTTGGGGGTTGGAAGAAGATTGGCATCTTTTTCTGGACAAAATACCAGTTCTGGTACACTGCTATCCGCGCGCTGTTCTGCGGTACAGGATTTTTAGCCAAAGGCTTTGGTTGAGAACCCTAATCATTCTCCTGTCTAAGTCTGGGCGTCCTGGCAGTATCACAGCCCACACAACCATGAATACTCACAATACCGTTAATTCCATACTGCATTGACCGTCTCGCAGTATAAATCGGATTGCCCTATCTGCCGCATACAGCAGGGTGAATAGGCGAAAACATGCTACTGCTGACCCCTGACCCACTGCCCTATCAAATTTAGTTCTCAGGCCCCTACAGACCTCCATTTCTGATAGTTACTCCACAGGTCGCGCAACAAATGGAGCTAACCGTGGTAACACTGAGCCTGTAAGTTCCGTCTCTTGCCATTTAGCTTCAGGCCTCCCTCGTTTCTTGCTTAGACTTAGAATGCGAATTAATATAGGTGCCTTCAACGTTCGCAAGCTAAGACGGATAGGTCAATAGGCCGCTCCCGCACGAACGTTAGACTCGTTGAGTGTCGATGTCTGCCGCATTTCAGAGACTAGAATCCAGCACAGTAGTGGTTATACACTTCGAGTGACCCCACAGCAGCCGTTATTGGTCAAGCTGGAGTTGGTGTGGTTCTCAGCATGACAGCCACAGTCGCATTGACAGATCGGATTCCTGTTAACAGTAGACTTTGTGCTGTCTGCTTGGCAGGTTCCGTTAAGGCCAGCTCTAGACGCAAGACTTTCAGAAATTTATCCATTGTGTCTGCTTACGCTCCTACGGACTGTAGTGACGTCGGTGTCAAAGACGCGTTTTACTCGGATCTGGCCGCTGTCCTCCTGTCGACACGTGGCTCTGATATAGTCGTTCTGGCCGAAGATGTGAATGCCCATGTCGGTCCCCTTGGTGAGACCGAATCTCGTTTGGCTGGCACGTTTGGGATATCCTCACATCACTCGGATAATGGCGAGTGACTGTTGCAGTTGTGCGTTGAGGATAAGCTATTTTTAGCCAGCACTGGTTTTAGGCATCGTGCGTGTCATTGTTATACTCGGCGCTCTCCTTCTCTGAATCAGACCTGATCACACATTGACCATCTAGCTGCTAGTTACAGATTGCGGAGTTCCATTCAGGACTGTCGTTCTTATTGAATCGCGTACTTGGATTGAGATCATGCGTTGGTACGATTTCGTTTCGTTCTTACTTTTGCAGGGCAACGACTCCACCGACAGCAAAACGGCTAGCTGTTGAAAAACTGGCTATAGCATCAGTATCAAGCCAGCTTAGAAAGCAAGCTTAGCCGTTCTTACCTCGAAGATCCTAATAGCTGCTGGTCTCAGATCTCAGTGGCCATTCATGAAGCAGGTACTGCAGCGTGCGTCACGGAGGTTGGTGGGTCGAACAACCATTGGATTTCGGAGAAGTCCCTGGATATATATGATGATATTGTTGTCAACTGGAGGTTTATGGCTCGGCTTTCGTCCTTGAATAAACCAGCACGATGCTTATGTGTGCATGAATTGCAATGGATTGTTAGGTGACTATGAACAGACTGTGCTGTCCCACTGTTCGTCCTGGGCTGAGGCTTAATTTCGACAAGCTAGTGATTGTTGCGCATTGGGATGTGTTGTGAACAAGTTGCTCCGATTTGTTTGTGTAGTCTCTTATGTTGCACCAATTTAAATGAGTCTCATTAAAGTCTTTATTTTGGATGATTATACCATGATGTTCCACTCACCGACAAACCTTTCAGCTCAAAGTGAATAAAGTATAATCCACGCGGTGCGCTAAATTATGTAGCTTTTTTTAAATTATAATAACTGATTTGTGTTCTTCACAAGTTTGCATTTAGACTAGAAAACATACTTGCTAACTGGTTTGTCAGTAAAGTCGAACTTTTTAACGTTGCATTTCAACCCAATAATCTAGGGGGAAATTAACTATGTTAGCCAAGGTATGGTGAACTCTATTTGACCTTTGTTTGTTTGCTAATGTGATTCCTATAAAACAAAGTTGGTTCTGTTAAATTCTGCTGCTGCAGGAGATAAGCATTCTCGAACATTGTTTCCTCGAAACACTTTCCGTGTGTAGTTTCCCAGCGATTTAGCCACACTCATTAGGTGAACCATTTTTATCCTTGTAACCTCAGAAAATAGGCATCCGTTGTGGTGTTTTTAACTGTTTGCTTTGTGCATATGAGAGTTAAATTATCAAGACTTCGCTGTCACTACTGTTCTCCAACTACGTTTTCTGTGACAAGAGAATGCGTAAAACTGCAGCCCGCTAACATCTTCTCCATACATAACTCAAGTCCATTCAACACGTAAACTTTAAGCTGTTGCTCTTTGATAGTCTTAAAAACACTTAAACCCGTCTTTTAGCTGTAAAGTTTGCTAGTCTTCGTTTTATTACATCTGCATAAGTATCAATTCCTGTGGCCCAAAAAATGGCAGTTGTGATGGTGCGGTGACGCGAATCACTAGGCTTGTCGCACTTAACAACTTCATCTGTACCCGGACTTCTCCGAGTATTCTGGAGTTCACTCTTAAACGTAAGTACAGCCGTTTGTTTACGACGGTAACTGAGCTGTCTGGGACGTGAAATGTTTCGCCCAGTTTAGGTAGAACTGGGTGTGACGTGTTATCTTCAGTTCATTAGTTAGATGCTTATCGGACACAACGCCCAGACTTTATATTCGTACAATCTCTGTGGAGGTTCGCTAGCCGATCAATAAATTGAGCTCAATTTTCCGACTTGCTCACTTGTTCGGAGAGGAACAGTAATGCAGTGTTCAGCGTTAGCAGCATTACATAATTACATAATTAAGCTCGAGTTTCTGACCGTAGGTAGATAATGGAAATAGCGTAGCCTTTTTTGACAATAAAAAGATCAATTTGGAAATCAAACTGTGCACAACTAAATATCAAAGGGGCCGTTGTGCGTTCTGAATGAAGTACTATTTCAGCGTTACAGTAAATGTTCAAAACTTCGTCCATAATTTTGAGTGCGCTTTTTAGTCCTACGTATCGTGACATGAGTGTTTCCGGCTTTTTTGATGAGAACCTCACACCAGAAGGTTATCATTTTTCCCTTTTAGTCTGGTAATGGAGTGAAGCTGTGAACTGTGAACCCCGGGTTTCAGTCGATTCCGCGAAAAAAATCTAAGAGGTCTTAGCAAGTACCTCAGCGACCATTGATCACGGCCACCTTCATGGAAATATGTTCCCTTATCACTCGCGCACATACTCAATATAATGAGTAAACGCTGCATCCTGCTGAAGATAGGTTTCCCTGTCTTTCAGGTTCTAATTTCCGCAGCTACCGACATAGAAAGCCTAAAGGAAGTTCCATCTAATCTGTTCCATCCATCATTCGATCGCAAAAGCAGGGCCTGACAACTGTACTATTGTGTATCACAAACCATGCGAACAATATTGTGATGCTGCTGTGCTTAGTAAGCTTAATTTAGCCTGTCTATCCCTCCCTGAAGGTAAGACACTGTTCCAGCGTTGAATATATTGTTTTTTTTGCCAACAATGGCTGCTGGTTACTAACGCCATGGAAAGATTAGGAAGAGTGCAAACGTTCAACCCAATCAAGTTCCGTAGAAACCCTATTTGGAAAATTCTATACGATCGGAATCCTAAGCGCACACGTACCCATGAAATAGGGCGCCTGTTGCTGACTGAGCTTGCGAGTAGAATTTTGTGAATTTATACGTTAGTGTAACATCTATCTACAGGCAGTTATGCTTTCTTGGTTTACTGGACCCTGTTGTCTACTGTCGAAGCATGTACCCAAGAAACGTTGTTTAACTTCCAACACCATTGTGCTAGTGGGTTTTCAGTTTGTTGAATGGTGACATTTGAATCCATCGCACTCACTCTGCGGGTTCCACCCAAGAGAACTCAACTGGGCTGACTGTTTTATCGTTGTCTGTAGGCTGCATCGTTCCTGAAGTGTACAGTCTCAACCAGCCTGTGCAAACCAGGCAACAGACTAGGACGAATGATGGAACAAACATACTCTGGTCACAGAGACATCTAATGGATCGTACACGAAGAGTGGGTATACAGTTCGCATACATATCCCGTGCTTGTTGAACTAGGCACAAACACCGGACCTAGTAAATTCAGTTGGCAGTAATCTTATCATGCCTACCTAAACCCAGTGGGTCACGTGAGGAACGCAGTAAGGTGTAGTTTCAGCACACTAGGAGCATTTATGAAATCTCAGAGTTGTGAGCAGCCCTTTTCGGTCATTCTTATCGGGCATATCAACCGAAAGGAATACATTGGGCCCATATTACAAAACGAGTTATGCGGAGTAGTAACGGTCACGAAAACCTTGTGGATGACAGTATAACAAGTTCTACTGTGTGTAGACATTCCGTTGAGCCTACAACGTTTTTCTCCCTAGTCTGATCTTTCACAGACATTCCAGTTTAGTATTCCTTGGTAGCCTATTATTAATGACTTCGTATCGTACCTGAAAGCCTATAAAACGTATCCTTTTCGTATGATCCAAATTTGTTTTCAACGCATACTTTCTGCTTTATTGGTTATCACGACTACTGTGGTTTCGGATAGAATCCGATTCATGAACAGGTGTTCGCACGTTAATCGGTTACATTGGAATTTTTCTTCTATACGAAATACGTGAAAACCTTCTCTTCTGTTAGTACAGTAAGATAAAAAAACTCTCTATTTTGGTGTTCATATGAACAAAGGCGTCAGTGTTTACCAATCGCAGTTATTGGATTCTGCTCGTGGTGTGTGTGTGTGTGTATGTGTGGAATTCCTACTCCACTCAGTTGATTGACACACTTCACATACATAACTCTATATACTTTGCAATGAATAGTCACCTACCTGGCTATTTTTTCTGTATAAAATAAACCCTCGCCTCTTGTTATTGTTTGCACACAGCTGCCAAGTTTAGTAATGGTTGAACCTATCGGGTTGTGGTAGTCGAAGCAGTGAAATCTGCGTCACGGACCCAGCTTCCTATGTTCGTTTGGCCATCATTCTTTGGGGCACTTTAATTGGTTACTATGATTTGTCAACAACGTTGCATTGACCTGGATTCAGCCAGTTCAGCTCATTCGAACTTCACAGGGGTTACCAGCTTACTTATTGGCTACTGTCTTACAGGGGTTGGAAACTGTTATGCTGTAACTACCGGTTGGTGCATATTTTCCTAACCAGTCTGTCGACCAAGATTTGAAGGCTTTTACGTCGCAAACTCACGATTCCGCAAAGTAGGGTATGTCCTACCATCTAATTCGCCATAATACAATGTGTTCAGGATAGGTTTGGTAAGATCTCTGACAAATAAAATAATCACTTCCTGTGGTTGTCTTGGTTCATATAGCAATTAGTGTACGCACGAATGACAGTGGGTCACGGCGCCCCATTTAGGTGCATTGTGGATTTTACAAATGCAACTTTCTTTTGGCAGTGGTGAACAATGCACATTATCTGACCAGGTTGTCTATACTGATTTTTTATTTTCTTAACTACACTGATTAAAACGAATGCCCGTGCCTGGCCTAAAGTTACCGTTTCTCCTATGACGGAAACCAAAACTGAGAGTAGTTTAAAACTGTTAAAAGGTACTGATTGAAATCGTGGACAGTTTTTGTCTTTATAATTATCAGGGCAGGTGACGGATTCGGGTATCAACTCAACCCGCACCGTATCACGTCAGGTCAGCTGAGTGGCAATCATGGATTCTGTTGTGCGTTGCGAAGGAGGGCAAACATGAAGCTGACGTCATTGTTCACTTACATCATATGTGATTTAGTTCTTACGTCACTTCAGGCCGTTAGAACATGTCCGAGGCCAACAGCCACGTACAAGGGAATTGTGATTTTGGTGTACGCAATTAACTCCATACACTATGGCTACCGGATAATGGCACTTTTAACTCATTTTACAAATCACTTTTAGAGCTTCAGCATAAAAAAAGCAAGGATGAAATTCTAGAAATACGTGCAGCCACTGAGTAGATCCCCAGCTCATGTGCAGTTGTACACTGAGCTTATGGATATGACATGGATTTCAACACTTCACAGTGCGTCCTACTTCACGTCTTCGGTAGTCACTATTCTGTTGTGGTTGATTAATCAAAGTATCATGTTTGCGAAACTTGTTTCAGTGAAACGCATTGTTTGACATTTTTTACAGTTGTAGCGGCACGTTTCAGCATCTTTTTCTGGTGATAATTGAATTTATCACACACTGCAAACTCAAGCCTGGAAGAGTAACGAGGCCCATCGCTGATTTGCCAACACCGCTGGCCCCATCATTCTTGCATGCATATCCACCAGCGTTCCGAAATTACGCTTTGTTTCCGAAAGCATTAGGAATGATAGGACGAGCACAGCCATCTCATAGTGATCTCCACTGGATTGCACATTAGTGATTCGTCGTGATCCACTAACACATCATACTAGGTAAATTAAAGAAAGATACCGCTGCTAGTTATCTTCTACAAAGACGTTGATTAACGCGTAGCGACAAACCAACTATTTCAGGCAATCAAAACAAGATTGAATCACAATGCCACAGTACTATTGAACAAATTACCAGAGGGGATAATTAGACAACCTCAACAGTTTCGATCGACGGATCGTTTCCGGGGAATAAACTACAATTTGGTGCCGAACAAGTTAAAGATAAACTATGATCACATGATATGGCATTCATATCCTAGCATTCAACGGGTTCAAAAACACTGGAGACGAGCCGAACTCCAAAAAAGGTGATTCACGCACCACCTAAGCAAAATACAAGAACCGGCAACTACCTATCCGCGCAATTCTCATATTGACGTGACAAAACAAAAACATCTAGGTCATGGTCCACTTAACGATCAGAAACAGGTGAGGTAGAATATACAGAGGTAATCACTTGGGAAGATAGAGTTGGGTCGGATTTCCACATGATTGTACTCCAAAATTCGATACGGTTGCTTCATTTGGTTACTTCGTCAGCTTACCTGAACTCAGCTTTACACAGCGAGCAGGTGGTTCCTGCGCATTTATCTGCACCTGTGGTACAAACCTCACACAACGTAATCGATAGGCTGTTTACGAAAATGTGCATCATTCGGTATTTCTTATTGCTCACTCCCAGTCAGCCGATTTTGCACTCTTCAGGCAATTTTCTGATTAAAAGTGGCAGTCGGTTGATGTGTGGATTTTACACGCGTAATGCATCAATCGTTTGGGTCATTGTGGGTTAGCATACTCGCCCTTACTGACGTTTGGCTAACTGTGTTAATTATGATGTGAATGACAGTTCTTACGCGTGTTGCTTACTTACTTTTTTTCTTGAGTAGCTACCTCGACAGCTATATTTTATTCACAAAACTCTTCTCTTCACATGCACATTGTTCCACGTTATGAGGCACACCAGTTTGACCCCTGGGATTGAACAACAAACTGTTGCGCCAAATATACCTGATTTTCGTATTCATCCATGTACTGCCATGGCTGCGTTGAGCTGATTGAAATATCTTTTCAGCGGTTTCCATAGACTGACATCACGTCGGGTAATGAACTGCGGTGACAGGCTGGTGATATTTTTAAAGCGGTTCAATTAATGTGCTCAGTTTTTAAATGCATTTCAGCGGAGTGATGGATGCTACGTCATCTTGATACTGTTGATGTGACACGTTATTTGCGAATCCATTGTGCTTAAGGAGTTTGTTCTTGGTGTATAATTACTGAGGTCAAACGAAATGTTACCGTATTACAGTACATCTTGCTTTGTCGGCTATTAGGGTAAGAAGGGCCCACTATCTCAGTCAGTATGATGCGTGCCTGGTAATGCTGACGAAAGAAGGTGCCGTGGAAGACGCGATCAGTGGTTAGCTGAAGAAAACCTCAACATTCATTGAAACCTTGCTTACAACAGCTCATTCGTGTTCCTCATCTTCCGTGTCAGAAGATTGTGACAACCGTCGTCCTACTGAGGAACTTCAATGCGTCACACTTCTAAAATCCTTTGTTTTCACTCTTGATCTTCTCAGGGCATGGCGATAATTTGCAACGTCAGTTTTCCGTTTCATCCGTCCGTAACTTGACTGGGTGACTCGGTCGGCTCATGGGACTTGTGCCTGCACGTAGTTGGCCATGAAAGACAGGTTTTCCTGAGGTGATAGTTTATGGTTCTGCAATACTCGGAAAGTAGTGTCTACATTAAGGCTTATTGTTCTAGTTCGCGAGAGGTAGGACAAAGATCATTACCAGTTTTCTTGCTTGGGAAATAATGGATGGATTTCTGGAACCACAATAACTGTCCAGTGGAATGCTGATCAATTGGATAATGACCCAAACACATGCACATGAGCCTTCTCTTCATGTATTTTTGTACAGCATGTGACAGTTCCCGTATTTCGTTAATCTTTGATGTCAACTACCATTTGGATACGCCACGACATTCATGTTTAAATGTACTTCCTGGTGGTTACTCTACAAAGATAGGACCGAACAGGGTCAGTACCAGCTGCTAGCTACTCTCAAGTAGGGGTATTCTTCATGCAGAACAGCCTGTACGCACTGTCACGATTTACATTTACCGTTGGAGATTCCACATTTCAGTTTTCAACTGTTGAATTGAACAAACCATTCCCAGCTACTGATGTTTGAATTGTTTCACCCGTAAGATTACTTAGCAAAACTCGATTTTAGTTTCAGGAATTCAACGACGTTCCCATAACTACATGTGCTCACGCAAACGGCGTTAGTGCCTCATGGCGTGTACATCATGTCAGGGAATATGCATACGTGATGGATGTCTGTGATTTCGGACAGTCGTCATTGAATAACTTCTGTTTGATCATCTGATCATCAGGGCTCATAGCAGTATGTGAAACGTTAGTTACATTTTTTATTTACCCCCAGAAAAGTTACTATAGCACTCAGAGAAACTTATTAGGGTTATATAGGATGAACATCACTCACAGTTGTTTGAAACACTCGCCTTTCAGTGGTATTTTCAACGAGGAGTTTTAAGTCGAAATATCAAACCGAAGTTTCGTTCATGTTGGTGTTTGTCAATACCGGGATCCCAACTCCTGTCTACTTTCTCATAAATCAGCCTTGTTGACCACTATGCTATTGACCTATTATTGTGCACAACCGAATTGTCATCCCATAAACGCTTATCCACGTCCGCTTGTGAGTAGTGCTCATGTTGTCCAGTTGCCTCAAGAGGAGGCACGGCGACGACCACTGTTAACTTCAATCGATGGCCCCCTACAATTAGGGTTTCTTCCCCACGGCGCACTGTCCATTAAACTTGTTGAACAATTTATTGTTCACTAACAATCTATATCTCAACGATTGTAATGGGTTTGTGATTTCTGCCCGACTGAAATGGCCATCGATTGGGGTTGCTGTGTCTCAACTCAAAGCGACCGCGCAGGCTGATCGATATTCTCAGTAGAGTGTAGCCGGTTGTTTAGTTGTATGATACTTCAGTTGTGTCTAATGTAATGTCACTGATACAACGATCAACAGGGTTACTACTGGAGAACGTGAGCTGGGTATCAAATCTCGACCGTGGCAAAGATATGCACTGTTGACGATTTATGACAGAAACGAACTTCAGGTCTGGAGCATCCGTTTCAACTTGGCGGTTGAAAAGTATCGGATTGAGAGCTCAGCGATAGATCGTGATTGATGTTCAGTTTACATAAGGTAATTCTTCGACTGTCTGCCTGTAACTTTTCAGGTTTTTGTCTTCTTTCCTTGAGCTCCTTCTTTATTTCCCTTGTGGGGAAAACATGCTGTTCTTCTCCAATCTGCTTCGGCACTAGTGTGTCTTCGTTCTCTCGTTTGCTCACTTCGGATCGGTTATTTGAAAGCTTTGTGAACTGCTGCTGCTTTGCTGCTCCGTATGTTATACTTACATTCTTGCAGTGTACACACTTAGGAAACTGCTTCACAATACCGTCAGTTTCTCATGAAGTGGAGAATGTTTTTGGTTGTACCAGCATGACTGATTGGGGTTAAAAACGTGATATCGACACGAACTGGATAATCACACAACTGAATGCAAATCTTTCTACAGGTTTACTAAATTTTCGCTTCTGTATAGCCAGTGTGATACTCGAGCAACCATGTGGTTCTCTATTAACCGTTTGCCATGAAGCTGATCGTTTTCGTCTTGTTTAACTATCCTGTGCATGTCTCCCTACTGGATTACTTATTCAGATGCACTGAGGATATATATATATGTTTATTGTGGTATACACGTCAGTGGGAAGAATGAAGTTTATCAACAATCATTTATCGAGAACACGTAACACACTGAGAGGGAACAGATTAATCAACAATAAGGAGCATAACGTCATTGTATCTAGACCTCTCTACCACTCTGAGAGTTTGACACCATAATTTCCAGACAGGTAGATGCGTTCTCCGTCAGACTTGTGTTGTTCAATTGTATTGTATTATTGGCAACTTGTCTAACCCTTGATGTCAGTCGTTTAAACATGAACTTTTGGAGATTTCGTACACTTTATCTCCTATCGCCCTTTATTTCGTATTAATGAGTTTTTAATTCAATGTTATTTGTGCAGTTATGTTTCACGTTTGTCTCATATACTTGTTTTTCTACGTAACTATGTTACTGTAAGGCCTCATAATCGACGTATGAGGCGTTGTTAATGATAGTAATGTCATCCCGAAAGAGTGGCCAAACCGGCTGTCAAAGCTAACTTATGGAAGCATATCATGGGATGGTCGAACTCGAAACGACAGAAGGTCATAGATATTATCGGTAGTTTAGTAATACGAGTTGATTGCTTCAACCTGTTAGGTGCAGGTGCCTACACTATCGACGGCAAAAAGTCGAAACCAGTGGAACATTTTAATCCCTTGGGTAAGTTGCCTGGTGAAACTAGCATCTGGAAGGCCAAATTCCTGGTGGCGTTCACTGTTTTCTGCCATTCGAAACACCAACATAATGTTCACCTTCCGCTGGGGTGCTGGGTGTGCAACGTGACACTGCTAGACGTGGTCTGCTGATATGGATGCTGTTCTAGCAGTGTTATTGATCACTGTTTTCTATACAATTGTGCTATATTAGGCGTAAACGCGCATGTATCTAGAACTGTGCTTATATTCATTTCTTTTTTCGATTTTACTCATTCATCAGCTTCATACGATGGCACTCGAAGTTTTGTGCAGCTGTGTATGGATCAGCATCAGGCTACACTTCTACAGTTGACTTTCAACGACCCGCCTCTAGGTTGTGCACTATCCGCCCAACGCCCGGCTCTCTATATATTTCCCGGTGGTGGACTAACTTCTCAAGCCAGTGCTTTGTTATCAATTCAAGGGTTTACCATGCTACTTGGCGGCTCATATACTGCACAAGCTCCGCCCAATTGGTGGACGATGGCTAGAAATTTGCCCAAGTAAGAATTTCCCCTTAATTATACTTGCGCTTTCGTAGAAATTGGCGAGCACCTCGACTCGCCCATAGTTGCCAGTTATTATCAAATTCTTTTTTTTCTTATTGGTGGCTGGTACTATCACAACTCCTATTTAGCCCACATTCTATCGGTGACTTTTATACTCAGTATTTTGTTGGCTAATTTCTTGGGGTTACTTGAGTGCTACTCTGTCTTAGTTTGTTAGCATGCTCCAAGCCTAAAGTTGTGTTTGCGAACAAACGTAAGCTGGTTTTCTTCTTCGGATGTTGGTGGTCAACTCAAATTTGGTTGATCTGTTTTATTACAGATTGGATGCCATTCTATACCCGGACTGGACAGCACCCAATCTCTTGTCGTATCGTTTCGTGACGGAGTTGCTGCAAACCGATACAAGTGAAAGTGGGGTCATTGGTGAACTGTTGCTTCCACCTTCATGCCTATCGTCCAACGAGCCAACGAACGAGCTACTTCTGACACCGCCGGACTCCAACGAAAACCAAGCAAAACAGCAATCTGCCTGGGCCACGAATAACTTGGCATCGGAGAATTTGCCGTCATCCATGGTACTCTACTCGAAACTGGGTTGGGGCGAGCTTAATTTGCAGCCGTTAGCTCAACGTGCTGGTCTTGTACTTCTTTGGAAGTCATCGTCTTGTCAACAGACTAGCAATAGTTCGCCACCACTGAGCATTCTGTTACCAAGTACTCAGTTGACTAGTGCCACACCAGTCCAGGGTCTTGGCAGACTTCTGAAGGCGCTAGCTAATGTACCACATTTAGGACGTGGCCCTGCCACAACGAAGCGAACGGAGAAACCGGCGCCAGGTACCACGGTGAAATCTAGTGGGTGAGTAGCATTACATCATTGGCCCACTCAGTTTGTTGGTCTGCTATAGTTTCGTTGTGTATGATACAATGAAATCAGTTGACCTGATCAGATTTATATTATTCTTCATTTCGTATGTTTGTGATCGAGAGAATGTTGTATTAGTGAATGGACAAGTACTTATAAATAGTCGAGTATTTTGGTTAGTATAGATTGAAAACCGCCCATAGTTGATTGCAACTTTCACACAGATAGACTTTTTCACCGATCACCTTGGAATGGAACCGCTAGATCTTAGTTTATCTCGGTAGAATACGTCAGTACTGTATATACTTGTCACGAACGGAATCCGAGCTTCAGCTAAGTTCTCAGTAAGCAACTGATTTGCTCTCTATGCCGTGGACTTCCCTTTTAACACGACCGGAATAGCATACCTAATCTTTCGATCACCTTCACTTTCGCGTATTGTGCTGTCCGCGCAACTACCCTTAGAACGTTGTATACGAATCGAATTTGAGTGTTACGGTTACACGCCATCCATATTTGGTCGCATATCTTTAAGTGTGTGTGCAACACTACTAGATCAATTGTGGTTTGATTCAGTTGCATTGAGTGGATTGGACATTTTGTTTGCTGGTGAATCGAAATGAAGGGAGTGTTTTCATGTCTAAAGATATTCACGCCACGGATGACTGCTATGTGACTTTCTGTGCAAGTCTCATGCGGGATAGAAAGACTATTTGAGTAGCTGGTTATTGTCCCCATTTGACCACTAACCTATCTAGTTTGTTACTTTGTCGGGGCGGTATCTATGCATGCCAGACTGGTGATGATTTTTATTCTTACTGTTATTTATTGCCTTCACGCTGTGTTCTTCTGTGAATTCGGACGAAAATCAACACTAACAGACGTAGTTGTTTTGTTTGTCAAAGTCGATTTACTTCTTTGATAGTTACCGATTACTACTTGTACTTTCAAAATTTTCGACCCCAACGATTACGTTTTCCCCCGATAGATTTAAAGTAGATATCGTCAATACTGTATCAGTGATTGCTAAGTCTTGATCTCTAACTTACTAAAAATACCATCATACAATCCATGATTGGAAACTGTTTTCCAGGCGAACTCCACTTTCGAAGGTATCCGCAACCGGATCTGTACCTACACCTAACAAACCAGTTTCTTCCACACGGCCCCTCACCGCCACCCAGAGAACTACGCATGTTCCCGCCAAAAGCGCAACAACGCATCCACCTAAGCGTCCTTTAAGTGCTACGGCTTCACCTCCTAAACGTCCCGCCACGGTTACAAACGAGGTGAGGTCGCAAGCGAGACTGGTGACGTCGGCTGCACCAAAACCTGCTGCCTCCAAAACTACCCCGACAGCACCTCTCAAACAACCAACTGCTAAATCCAAAGCCCCTACGACAGCAGACCGTTTATCAACGCATGCCAATTTGGTGGCCAGCAAGCAGGCGCCAGCAGCCACCAAACCGTCGCCCAAAACGAAGACACCAACCACGCTACCAGTTACAAAGGAACTTCAAGAAGCACCAACCCACAAACCCACAGCTAAGTCACCCATTACTGAGACGAACCGTGTAGTCAAGCCTTCAGACAACGCTGAACAACTTAACGAACAATTACGTGATTCACTAGAACTGGCTCCAATGGATCCGTTGACATCCGGCTGGCAATCTATAGAGCACTCTGGTCCCGTTCAACCCTCATTACCACCAGCTGCTCCGCAATCGACCGCGCAACCTGAACTAAGCATACCACCTGCTCTTGATTCGAAACAACCTCCAGTCCAGGAGTTGGGAGACTATTACAAAGTCCACAAGTTTGAACGTTTTAACGAAGCCGACGAGGCGGTTCTAGATGATCTGCACACTTCATTGGTTCATAATGAGTTCGCTACAATAGAAACATCTGCGCCAGATGATAATCTGGTAGACCATCCCACAACTTCTACCGAAGAATTATCAAGTGAAAATGAACGTGTAGCGCACGATGCGGACTTAACAGACATGTCGAAGTCACCAGACGTAGTCGAGCAGGCTCAGTTTGAATCACCAGTCTCTATTCCTCCACCGATTGATCACTCTGTTGCCAGTGTGCTTAAACTTATTGATCCGGCGGTTGTTGAATCGTACCAAGATGGTCTTCATTTGGCCGAAGCAGTGGACACTGAGCAAGTCAGAGGACGGAATTCTTCATCAGAACTTCACTCCCCTGTGCGTTCCGACACAAACCTATCCGGAGGTTCATTTGAAGCCAACGAAGCCATTGCTGCTCATCCGGAACGAGGTGAATCACAAGATGTGGTTGGATCTGCAACTGATCCACCGCCTGATTACGCAGTAAACTTACTCTCATGTGCACCTACGAATGTTGGTATGGAGGACGAGGCACACCAGTCTTCAGGTACACACTTTAGTTTATCTGATAGATCTCCCCATGCTGTTCAAGATGCTCAGTCGTTTTCACGAGATCACTCTCCAGATTTTGAAGAGGGGTTGGCAGATCAACATGTTTTGTCCGAATCGGATCGTGAATATGCCGCTGGCATGGTGCAAGAACTACTTTCTGCCGACAGTCAGTCCGGTGTACATGATGGGGTATCTGCGAAGTCAGCCGAGGAAGTATCTGAATATCTCGGAGGTGCACCTGAAGGTAGCTTCTCTGAAGGGCATGTAGAACTTTCTGCTTCACTGGAACATCCTGCAAGTAGCCCTGTACTAGAAGCGCATTCACCAGAGGATACTGTTCTGGATTACGAAGTTTCTCAATCTAGCTTCTCACATGAAGCTCCAGATGATGTTAAACCGATTATAGACAAGCCTTATTGTTCGCCTTTCGAAGCGGTGAATCTAAACGAGGCTAATATCCACGAAAGTGAACATCCTGATCATGTGGGCGAGAAACCCGCTGCAGCTCAATCATCGCAACGTGAAGGCTCTGATATTAGTGATGTCGAAACTAACGATCGTGAGTTCTGGCTCTCAGGCACTCCTACTCAACCTCGGTCTCAGTACTCACCAGCTGCGTCCTTTAACCAACCTGTCAACCGTGAGCTACCGAGTCATGCTGTTCACCCCGAGCAGAATGTACAAGTTTCCGCCACTTACCCCTATTCAAATGAGCATGTCGAGAGGAACGAAGGTATATTTGAGGAACCCGCAGAAGCGGAATCTTCACCTGACAATATGGGAGGAGCTCTGTATCTGTCCGATCAACCATCACGTGTATCTGTTGATTCGCTTGATAAAGGCTGCGGGCTTGATCAATCTTTTGAAGACCATGTTGCGGCTGATTCGACGATTGATTTTGAGACACATGGTGAACCACTGTCCAAAGAGCCATCTCCTTTGTCCGAACGACCCGCTTCAGAGCGAGAACACTTGGCTGATTCCACAACTGTAGGTGATGGACAGACTGATGTGAAAGAAACGACTGCATTTGCTCCTATCGGATTCGATCAGTTGCTGTCGGTTGACCCCTCGGGCGATCACTCAATGGAACAAATGAAGTAAGCCACCATTGTTTACTTATGTCCTAATGAACGTTTTTTGCTAGTTTTGGGCTATTCAAACAAGACCATCTCTTATCCCCGAATACACTTGAGTACTTTGGAACACATGGTAGTTTGCGCAAAACGGTGAATTTAGCACAGTTTAGTGGCATATCTTGTAACTTGCCTAACAGAGACTTCCGGGGTAGGCGATTTGAATGTGATGCAGCAAAACGCCAGTGTATGAATCTTCACTCATTTGATTTGATTTTCTGTCGAGGCACATAATCTACGGAAGTTCGTGTGTCTCGATGGGTTGACCGTTACAGTAGAAAACATTTTTGTCCATCCCCTGCTTATTTTGTCACGAGTCAAATGTTCAAGCAGGTTTTCTACCTCATGGCTGTGAGTAGAGGTTACTGCCTATTTTGGCTTGGATACACATTATCCACTTAATTTTAATGATTATCAAAACAGCGTTTAGACCTAAAATTTTTGTGCTACCGATGTACTCGGCGGCTGATCTTATAGGGTTCGCTTGTGGTAGGGTGTTTAATATGGTGAGCTTGTGGTTTTCTCGCACTCGACCGGCATATATTGACGTTGTTGCAGTGTTCGCTGTCGCGAAAGCTCGGAAGTGTAACTTTGCATTTGAATCTAAGTTGCGTGGGCTCACCTTCGTCCTCATGTGGATGCATCAGATGTAGATAATGGGCACCCGAAGGCCTTGTTTTCCGTCTCACATATCGAGGCGATTAATGTAGCTTGGCTGGGATTTATCGGAAAAACTATGTAGTGTTGGTTCAGGGCTGGTTTTCTAGAAACAAGGATGTGAATCCTTCTGTCCGTAGACAGTCATACACGTAGTCACTTTTACTGTTCAACTTTTTTTCACTGTATGTATCCGTTGTCTGTTCCATTTCAGCTTGGGCAGCCCGCTCTCTGATACTTCTGTCGATTCCGTCGTGCACAATATAGACCCCAATAGATTTACAAAAGAAATGACTGGTGATTCACCCATGGATGATAATCATAGTTTGGTTACATCCAGCCAACCTGGTTTAGTCGACAGTCAACAACACCTCGACACTCCTTCGGACCCACATCAAACGCATATTGGTTTTGACGTGTATTCCAACGGTATCGAGTCACATCAATTGTTTACCAATGGGGATGGAAAATCCGCGAACGGGTTTCATGGTCTGCCTGCAGATGACGAATCTACCAACGGTCATCAAGACTATCCTGCAACTGATCCCCTTAGCCAGTCAGAGTTTTCTCCAAAGCAGATTTCGAAAGATATGCGTAAGTGTATTCAAAATCAGTCTGTGGGTTTTGTTTCGTGAGCGTGCTGTCGACCACTGTTGGCAGTTTCCCATCACCTTTACAAAACGCCGTTTGATCTGCAATAAGAGCTCTACCATTTTGGTTTATGCCGCCACTGTTCGAATAGTCGATAATGACCATTTGCACACAAATTCTTATTCGAGTACAATCGTGTATATCTACATCAATAGTATGGTCTACTTTCTCATATTGGAACTAGGCAGCGGTACTTGTCAGGATTGTGATCATCGCAATGTTGGATCAGTTTCACTCTGCAACGGTTAGAAGTGGTGATTACTGTTCAAGTAGATGAAGACTGTGCAGGAGTTTCTTTAGTGCGAATTTGGTTGTTATTTAGTTGATTTGTCTTCGAAATGATGACAATTAGGGGAATAAATGTTGGAAATTACAGACAGTATCTTATTTTCATTTGCCAGTAGCCTTTTTGTTTACAAGGTGGTACAAGCAGCTTAGTGTTGCTTGAGCTTAGATGTGAATAAATCCCTGCTGTTTTGCTTTCAAAATGGTTTTTAGATTACTGATGAGTAGTCGGGGATTTGCTTAATTTCAAATTGAACAGCCACAATTGATCGCAGCTGTCGCATTCTCACAGACTTTCCAGTTGGCCCCTTTCGAAAAGAAGCACTAGACTCGAGTTCCGCTCTCATTAGAGCTCGTCAGTGGTGCATATCGCCACTGATAATTCGGCCGTGCCTAACGTGAGGTCAATGGCGCAGTGGTAAACACGGTTACCTCGTGAAAAGCGTGTCCGTGGTTCAATTCCCGGCAGTGGCGATGATATGCACTACTGACGAGCTCTAATGAGAGCGGAACTCGAGTCTAGTGTTTCTGCTGTTCGAAAAGGGCCAACTGGAAAGTCTATGGAAATGCGACAGCTGCGATCAATTGTGGATGATTTTCAACTTGAAAATGGTTTTTGTTTGCATATTATGTGGCAGTTACACATCATTGTTTTACCAGCGCATTGCTGTTGATGATACTGCTGACTTGAGCTTTAATATTGCTCTTATCAGTGATTACCTCGTTAGCTCCATGTTAGGCTTCATCGATGCACCATTCCGGAAGTTTCAGACATAGTCTACTGCGATTAGTTCTCCTCTCTGCAGCAATCAAATCGTTAGTATTTAGGTTGACTATATCGTATGTGACCTCCAGAAGTGAACATGTACTATTTATGAATACCTCGTTGGTTTTTCGAGTCTAATTCATTTTTTGTAAATCTCTGCTAGCTGTGGCTGCAGGAATCGGAAGTGAAAATGAAGTCAACGTTTCAAAATATTCATTGTCAAACGCAGTGATTACAGCAGGATCAGATTTCTTCTGGATTGTGTTCATTAAGTTGAGGAATAGTTAGAATTGATTTTGGAGCACACCTGTTATCTAATCAGCCATTGATTCTGTGAACAATTAATCAGTATAAAGCATTTGAGAACATGTAATCAGTCGAACCTATTTCGGGCTGGGATGTTATCAACGCGACCATTGAGCTAACTTATTTCAGAATTGTTACCGACTGAGTATGTGAACGTCTTTTATGGTAAACGAGAACCGTAAACAGTTTTGAGAATACTCAGCTAATCTCCCGAGGCCACTCTATTGTATCATATCTACATATTATATATCTTTTTCTATAATCCAGCTTCTGAACCATAATATGTTCGTTTCCACGTGACAGTAGGTCAGGTGTGTGATAAGGGCTGGATAATGCCGTCAGGCAACTTAAACGCAGATAGGGGAATTCGAAGTAACCGAGGTTCAAACATACGAATTTAAGATTGGATTAGCTGACACAGTTACCGCTGAGTTATCTCTAGCTCTTGTTAGTTTATATATGTAACATGAAGGGATCACATTAAGTCGCAAACCTGTCACAGCTCATTCTAGAGCATATAATGACCACCCCAGTGAGTTTGTGAAATTGGAGGGATAACAGAAAACCTTTACCTTATGGAACTAATTATTCAGTTACATAAGAGTAGGTGAATTGATTTTCTCTTCCTGAATTCGTATTCAACACCGTGAGAGTAACCAGCAAACAGCAAAGGATGAAATAAACAATGTTTCGCGTGTTCGTAAACGATGCACTATGTGCAGTTCACAATCAAGGAGTTGTCACAATAAAACGGAGGCCTTATTCATAGCACATACTTCTGAAATCGGCTTGAAAAGCCACCGAAGCGTTTACTGCCACTTCGTGTACGTATGCAGTCAACCCCCCACAGTAACGCCGTTCAATGTTAGATCCACTTTTTTGAATAACCGATTGGGAGTCCACTGAGAATTATTCATGCATTCTAACAACGTGACCTCTTCATAGGTGACACTCTCACGGCATACAATACATGCAAACAAACCTAGCCAATCGTCTTATTTGGCGAACGCTAGTGCACTCAACAGGAACAGTTTCTGCCAAGTGACTTGTCCGAATGGGCCACATTCATATGTGCTTAGATAGTTCCTAACTGCGCTTGTACCACCCACGTAAGGTATTAATTGGTCTGACTGGATACTGGTTTCTGGCTCAGATGAACCACCGAAATTGTTGGTATGTCGCCCCAACAGACATCCAACGCTGTGTTGAACATAAATTCATTGATGTGTTGGTGTTTGAATACGGTTGTTGCACAGGCGGTCGGCTAGCCGGCCGAATACTGCAATTCTTGTGACTGATTGTATTGAAATTAATCAATCGATTCACGTAATAAATACTTGGGAAACAATCACTCAGTCCTCCACCGGTTCGCTTGTTCGCAAAACACTTGGAGAAATGACATTCTGCTGGGACGGCGATACTAAAGAACATCGTTAGAGTATTGGCTGAGGCAATTATGACACAGGCAGAAAGCAGTTTTGTAACTTGTTTTGCGATGAAAGGGAGTTTCAACACCCGTCTTAAACGTCGGCATTGTTGTGTGCCCTATCATTGAGAGCACTGATTTTGAGTTGTTTGAATGCACTGGAGTTGCAAAATTTTATATTCCTATTCCGATACTGTATGAGAATGTACTGCAAAACTGCTTCCAGGTGAATCGACAAAAGGCGTGAATCGGATAAATGCAGCAGTTAGACGATGAAACGATAAGAATGGTTACTTCAACGCTATATGGGCGCAGTGGTATGCACGTCACAGTGATAAACCCATTTTTTATTTAAGTTGCACACTAACCCTCGATATTTCGTACAATTATTTTTCTTGTTTATTGTTGCCTATATTCAAGTAGGCATTTTTGATACTGGTGAAATTTGTTGCCACATCCTGGATTTTGCCTGTGTACTGTTGATTTCCGCCATGTCCTTATTTTGTCCGCTGCTTTACTGTCGCAAGCATCAACCCCAAATGCGCATTCCTGGGAACCGTTGAGTCAGAGTGACTGCAAGGCTGTTTGTAGTATATTGCATCATGTCATTATGCAACCCTAGGTGGGCAGCCAATATCGTAAGATGATTTGTAATGCTGCACACTTATTTGCTTCAAACGGAGCGTAATCGTCTCGAATGCTGCGCCATTATGGCCGGGTAATATTGTGGTCAGGTGTTCTCACAGCTAATTTCTATAGGTCTACTCGTTGTCGGTGCGATCAGGAAAGACCTATCCACCTATCCATCAACTTAGAATATGGGTGTATTTATTGTTCCTTTCAGAACGTAGTGTGCTTTTCAACGGATGATCTCTCAAGGTTCCATACGAGTTCAGTTATCTGAACACAGTTGATGATTATGCGTACCATGCATTTTTTCGCTTTCCAGTTTCTAACACGTTATCCAAATTTCTGGCCTTTTTCAATTAACTTGATGAACTTGTGTTTTGGTCAGTTTAGCAGTATTCAGCGAAGATTCTGCAGTCGATCGGCAGTGTGAAACAGTCAGCAATAACCAAAAGTTGGGTGGATGGACATTTCCTCTAGCTTGATTTCCATTTTAAGGATTTTTGCTTCATGTGTTTATCTTCGAACTTGACTTTCTTCGCAAGCACACGTTCACATCGTCATAGCCTCATGCTGTTCCGGTCATCAAGGGTTTACGCTTTTCCCGGCAATTTAGTGGGCTATTCCCTCTGGCTTCTCACTTTACACTCTCATAGCACTCGCCACACAATGGTTCCGTGATTGTTGTCGTGACCACGGGTTATGTTCAGTTGGTCGATACCGGATTACCAAATGGCCTGTCCAGACAGCTTGCCTTGGCCATGACATTAATGTGATTTTCCTGACTATCAAGGGGGAATAAAGTATTTTAATTTTGATGAGTAGTAGGGGATTATGGTTTTCTTATAGGTTGAACATCACCCACAATTGATCGCAGCTGTCGCATTCCCATAGACTTTCCAGTTGGTGCCTTTCGAACAGCAGAAGCACTAGACTCGAGTTTCACTCTCATTAGAGCTCGTCAGTAGTGCATATCATCGCCACTGCCGGAACTAGAACTCCCGCCACGTTGTTCATGAGATAACCGTGTTTACCACTGCGCCATTGACCTCACATGAGGCACGACCGAGTTATCATATGTGAACACTCAACCACTTTTGCTTGTGAGTAATGATCAAGTTGCCCGGTCGTCTCGAAATGGAGACACAGTTACTGTCTGTTAACTCCAGTCGTTGAACCCTCGACTGCGACTTCACTCCATGTTAAAATCATCGAAATCTGAGTTAACAGACAGTTACTGTGTTTCTTCTCGAGGCGATCGGGCAACCTGTTCATTACCCACAGGCGAAAGTGGTTGAGTGTTCACATATGATAACTCGGTCGTGCCTCATGTGAGGTCAATGGCGCAGTGGTAAACACGGTTATCTCATAAACAGCGTGGCCGGAGTTCTAGTTCCGGCAGTGGCGATGATATGCACTACTGACGAGCTCTAATGAGAGTGAAACTCGAGTCTAGTGCTTCTGCCGTTCGAAAGGGGCCAACTGGAAAGTCTATGGAAATGCGACAGCTGCGATCAATTATGGGTGACTTCCAATCTGTGTTTTATTATGATCAAGTGGCATGGTTTTTTTCAAATGCACTACAGCGGTAAACTATTGTGATCTTCTTTGGACTGTTGTCCGTAGCTATGTGTACACAACCGACCGTCAGTCATCGTTAAGCTGAATGTGTTCTGAAAAGTCACTACAGTGCGAAAGTCGGAGTTATCTGGACGGTGGCTCTCAAACCTATTAAAAACGGACAGGAAGCGTGTCTCAGACGGCTCCAATGGTGTGTGGTTTTCACTTAGACTCTTGGAAGTGGATATCGAAGAAGATAAACGTTTGAGATGATCAGTTGCTCTTTTGGACTACAGTCGCGAAACCAACACTGCTCAGACTGTGCCAATTTTCAGATCCTATACGACAACGCGGTTAGGGGCTTTCGAGATTCACCGTCTGAATTATCCCGATCTCTACCTCATAATGGTATTCCAGATCCCACTCAGCTTGGTTGTGATCTTTGGTCAGTTGTCCAAGGGGAAACTACTGACAATCAAGTTCTACGTTGTCCTGATGCAACTCTGGTTACGTTGTTGGCACAGAATCTGACTACATTACGGAAATACTGCAACTCGATGTATGTCAGGGAACGCGAAACGTAGTTGATGCATTTTGTGTATACGGTAACAGTTAGAGCGAGCAATAGACGTGTTAAGCTTAATATGCTGTCAGCTCCTATATGCCATTTCCTTACATCCCAGAATTTTTGATCGTCTGATTACTTTCAAGGCTCTCCGCAAAAGCGCGCTTCAGCTTTGTCGACATTAAAGACTGATTATGTCGGCAATGTCACGTAGGCATGCAAAACCCAATTTTTGTGTCATTGCCCTCTTTCCACCTCCTCTCTATTGCCCATTTTCAAACTCTACAGAGGTCCCACTAAAATAACCCTATGTATAAACTCGTAGGCGCGGTCGGCACCAGCGGTTTTGCTTGCCGTGAGTTATTAACATATCCACTTATTAAATACTATGTGCCGCTTATAAATCTCCTTCTAAATTAGCCATCCATATTAAGTAGTTACTTTTCCACAAACCCCTTGGTGGTTATCTATAAGAAGTTCGAGCGTAAGTAAAAATGAAAAACGCTCTTTTCACCTGACCTATACACTGTTCGCTACAATCCTGCGTTGTTATTGGAACGAGGTTGATATTCGGTCCCGGTGCTGCTCACTACTTCCGTTGAAAGCAACCATTTGATTAACAATGTTTATCTACTTTTTGATATGCCTTGATTTACATTGTTTCCATCTCTTTTGAGTCTCATCACGATGAGAAGTTGAACAAAAAATCCTCGCATGGAACATACCTGGTCTTTGTGGTCAATTACTATAGTCACTTTAGTGAGTCCACACGGAAACGGCTAGTAATACCGTTGTTAGGAGCAAGTGAATCATAGACATGACTACGTGCAGTTGATTTTAGATCCCAGCAGTGTCATACCAAACTGTCGTGTAGAAGTTGAAAAGGGCTTGATTGACTAGTGAACGATGTACACGGAAAAGTTCGCCATTACGTGTAAAATAATACATTCACAATTCAAGTGTTCATAGTGAACTAGGCAGGGAATGTCAGGTGTGTATGTATTCGTCCCTAGGATGAAAATTTCGTTCATGTTTTGAATGCACTCTGTTTATATATGTTCGTTGTACTTTTCTGTCGTTGATTGGCATGAAATATTCCACTTTGACCTCTTAGATGTCGGTTCTCCCATAACACAGTTTTTTGGTTGAGTTCGATCCATACAATCTCACTCGATTTCAACCTAAGGAAGAGCGATTCTACGGCTTAGGGTTTTCCCCTCTAACAATAACATTTGTGAACTTGTTTTGCAAACTTTTGTCTGTGTCTAATCACTATGATTTAGACTGTTTGTAACTATGTGAGATATCTTAAGCTAACAGAAATATGAAACTTGTTTGTGTTTGCATTTTGTCTGGCGTATGGCTTGTTGGATAATCTTTATCTGTCTTCCTTCTCAATCAACCAACTTAAACAATCACGCCAGTGGTTTCACGTGAAGTTTTTGTGTGTAAGTTTAGACGCTCGAATCCTCAATGTTTTTTTCTATCGTTAACTGCACACAACCATCTCATCAACTCTTTCTGTTTATCTAGCTGATTTGCCTTCAGGGTTTGACGCTGTTTCCAGCTGGAATCCTGTCACAGAAGAAACTATGATGGCTGATGGAGGTAAAAAAAGCCCTTACCCTAAATATGACATAGACCTTCCTGGGGAACAATTTGGCGCGACCCAGTCATTAAGTTCCGATTCTCTGGGACACCAAGGTCAACCACATAGCGGTGGACCCGCAACAAATGTAGATTCTCCTTTGGACCAGTTCGATCCTGTGCATGCTTGGGGTCAACCGCAGGGTCTTCCAGCGCCCACACTACCAACTACGGGACCTAAAGGTAACACGCCAACTAGTCTGTTTTCTTCGATTGACTGCGATAGAAATCAGTTGTAGCTGCCGATTGTAACTTGTATTGATTGTCGGTTGCAAAATGCTGCTGTGTCATGCTACGTAACATTGCCAATACATTTTCGTACTGTGTACTGACTGTGAAGTACGAAGTTTGTGTGTGGGCATGTTGTCACACTTACCTTTCACAAACCAATAAGTGCAAGTTATTTTGTGTTGGTAGACAGATAAAGAAAACCTTAGATTGCTCAGTTATCCGCTGATCACTCTGCGCGTTAAACAACTATGATTTTCATTGTTTTCGAGTTCTCGCTGAAATATGCTCTATCATGTATAAATTAGTGGCTACTGGAATAATTTTGCGGTGAAATTATTCCGTCCTTTCTCAGCTTATTTTTATCATTCGAGCTATGCTAACTGATTTTATCCAACAGTGCCCTTACCATACCCTTCAGTGCCCTTACACAACGATTGTACGTGGTACTTTTGTAATCCATACCACCAGTGGCATTCTAGTTAGAAGACTGTTAATGTGATCGTTTAAATATAGTTAAAACATGTATATGACGTGTCTGTTGGATTAACTACGTCTCCCAGTTGTCAGGTTTCGTGCACATGTTGCTGTTCTACAAATCATGTTCCCTCATTCATCACCAAATCACAATATAGGACATGTCCAAGTTACGGCTGTCGTACGGTTTTCTCGGGATTCTTTCTTAAGAACGACAATGTTACTCCGTAAAATTTAGCCAACTAATATATTCATTCCATCAGGTATACCTAAACGAGGCATACAAAACTCCTGATGCATCTGTTGCGCATATTTTGAAAATAATAGCTGCCATGAAACTGTTAAGTTCTGTATTTCAATGTAAGTATCAGCGGTGTCGTTTGCACCTTCCGAGTGGTGTATTCCCTTTCGCTATCCACATTCACCATTACCCCAAACATTTCACCATGCCGTGGTGCATGATGCGCGTAGGATTGATTTACGAAAGTGCATATGGCAGGCGTTTGGTGCACCTGGTTTGGCGACTTTAGTTCATCTCAATATCTGGTTCACTGTTTGCCATGAAGACCCGTGCTGTTTTGTCCATGAACTTGGAGGTTGTCTTACTTGTTGGGCATCGATCACTGGGCATTTGTGATAATTTCACCCATAGAATGTGTGCATTTTAACGGAGTTAGATTTCTGTTAATACATTCACATTGTTTAGAGTAAAATGTTCACCGTCATTAGTAAATAAGTGAGCCCACTACTGTTTGGTTGCGTTTTTGTTGTTTTCTGTTGTCTTCGGGTCTTAAATATTCATATACGGGTTGAACCAAAAATGGAACGGTTAGCCATTCTTGAGGCTTTGTTTGAGATGAACTGAATCACGGTCTAATTATTGATTATAAAAGGATGTTCAGCAGGTTGGTTCTTAAATGTGCAAAATGTTGTTATGCACTTTTACCGATATATGCGTAGGAACCAACTTTCCTATGGTTGTTTATCATGGCATTCATAAGGGCACTGAAACGGATAAATCAACATGCCGTTTGACAACTTTAAATGTGACCTTCGTTATTGTTCAGAGGAATGACTTACATTACATTGGCTCTTATGTATTGCTGAATTCACTTTTACTTCTTTGTAGTAAAGCTTGTGAGTGCTTCCGCACAATTTTTCCTGTGTTTTCCGTCGTAGCAAATCAGCTTCTTTTGGAGTTTACCCTTCTCGACTACCAATTCTTGATTTGAGATGCGAGCTGCAAACCGCAGTTCTAGAATGTGTCGACCTTGAGCATTATGTTAGGTCTGGCTACAGTGGTCCGAGTTAGCCTTTGAGTATACGAGTTTTAAATTGCGTCATACTAATCTGTACGTGAGTTATTTCTACAAAACCCGTTGGTGTTGTACAATATGAAACAGCAAGATATGATAGCATAACCGCAAATAACATTAGATAAGTAGTTTTATTCGATGAAATCAGATGCATAAATGTGTGTGAGATTGTGACCCCTATGTACTGACTTTAACAACCTAAGTTTAATTCGTAAACTCAATTTTTTTTAACTCCAGAACCCTAGCTTATACGAACAGTATGTGACGAACTTTGTTGTATTAATGACAAGTATATTTGGGATAGTGCTCACCTGCAGTTTCCTTTACTTTCTGCTGGCCTTGATAGAATATCTATTATCATTTCCGCGGAACCCCTGTGTAAATCCGATACACCTGGAGTCGCTTTGGAACAAACATCTTATTTTAGTTCCAACTTCATTCTACGGAACAAACCAAAAACTACGTCCCACTTCTTTTGGCTATTCCTGTTTTTTGCCTCGATGACGGCGATGGTTTGTTTGTTTGTTTTTTGCTGATTGGATACCGCCTACATATCTCAACTTTCGTATCTAGATAGACTTTTCGATCACTCCCTTTCAAAAAGAAGAACTGTGCTAGGGTTTCGCTGCTGTCCGTCGTATGTAGTCCAATCGTCGTATCGGCCTGTTATTATCCGGTTCACCCCACACTAAATGTGATGGGGCCATCATATATGAATGCTCACTCACCGCCGATTGTACAGAAACGTGACATGCTAACTGTTCTAATAACCGTACTTCATAGCTTCACATTCTTCCACAAATCATGTCATCTAGTGTTAAGTATCTTACTAAGTATTAAAACAGTTTACTTAAGGTTTGACACATTATGACTGTTTCTGTTTCTAATCATTTCATCTTAGGTTCTGCTACCAAGCTCAATCAACCAGGCCGTCCGGCGGCAACTGGACGATTGACGACGATGTCAAAATTATCAGGAACACCGCCGGATAAGGGTAGGTTTTGTCCGGTTGCTCATCGAGCATGGTATTTGGAGTAAATTTGATGTGTGATTAGGAAAATGCTAGTGTCAAGAGTGAAAATGATCAAAAAGAACATGTTACTTGTATAGTTATACAAGATATCCAGGTGTGTTGATAACATATGATACCATAAAGCGAAGATTTGTAGACCTTCATAATCCCGTTCAGGAAGACAGCAGGTAAGCAGTCATCGAGGAAAATTTTAGCGGTGCGCTTATTGAACAACTCCCGAGAAGTTAACGTAAAGCCTCAAGCTCTCAAATTTAATGAGTACGAAAAGAACATTTTAACTGTTTCAAACAAGACGTAAGATACATACCTAGTTACTCCGTCTGATGTCATCTGGGTCATTAAATTCCATTTTTATGGAGGGCAAGAGAGCTGATAACAGAATCAGCTAGCCAGCGGTACTCAATCAGGAATGGTGTTACATCGAGGGGTTTGCGAGAATAATCGGTGGATTTCTGCGTGATGGTCAGTGGAAAATATTTCACAGCTTAGTTCATGGGCTATAGGTTGTATGTGGGACAATGCCATTTGCATATTTTATTGAAAATCTGTTCACTAAGGAAGGTGTACCGGAGATATAATATGTAGACGGTAATGGTATATGAATGTTGCCTCTGAAGACGTCAGCATTGTCTGATAACAACGTAGGCACTCGATCGTTGTAACATACAATCTGCTGTCGATTCATAAAGCCTAGTAGGACGCGCAATTTTCAAATTGCATTATCCAAGGTGAGACAACAGGACGTTTACATCTATATTTTGGAATGCGTTATTGTGCTCCAAAATGTTGGCGGGGCTTGAGATCTGTTGCAGATCTCATTACTTAGTCCCGCAGAAGGTGAAACGTGCATATAAGTGACCGTGTGCAACATGGTTGATTTCATTCTCGGTAACTTATGGGTGAACCATGTTAATATAGTGTCTGGTAAATCCACCGTTGAAAGTTGAGTGGAACTGATTTTCACGTGCACAGGTGGATGGACACGAAACCTACACAAAATGAATAGAAAAAAGAAATCCGTGATTCACTCACCAAATACTGATGAATAGCCTCTAGTAGTTACTTCACTGTTCTATCAAGTTGCATAACTGATGACATCGTACCATGTTCAGTTAATAAGTGGATTCACAACTGTAAAGTTTTGGTTCAACTTTACAGTATTCATCGAATTCTTTTTTTTAATGACAGGACTGGATCTTAAACATACCCATGAGTGGTTTTAGAAATCACTCACTATGTCGTTATCTTCCAAGTTGCTTGGTGCGAGAATTCCATGTCGCAGGTTGGGAATGCCCAAATGTGATATACCTTCATTTTGCCAGGACAATTGTGCGTCGGCGTACCTAGGGATGAACGTTAGATGTGATTATAGTAAACTTGACACTACGATGCTTTTGCCTGCATGCTGAATTAGGTAGAAAGCCTGGGGACTAACAAAAGGTGGCTCCCTTTTCATTGGTTGATAACTGAGCTAGGACAAGCAAATCGTTGCAACCACTATTCATCGCATCGAAAAAAATGAACAAACAGAAACTACGTTAATTCACTTTATCCCTTCATGCCCATAATGCATTACGAGATCTCCGTGACTGTATAAATTTAGGAACGGCGTAATTTTTTAAATTTTCATTCGAACGCGCCTAATGTAGCGCTGATGGATCGCAGCGGAGAAATCTTTATGACGCTTTTGTTAATATCTTAGCAAAAGAGGCTAGAGACTTGCAGATTTAGACTAACCAATTGATTATATAATGGAACCGCACTATATAAAAGGTGGCAGCTCCAAAATCGTCCATTTCGTGTGTTATATCCAAAGACCGCAACTGTGTAGAAATATCCGGGGTTGATTCGGTCGGATTTGGATGCTCAATGAGCTAAGACGATTGGTCTGCCTGTCAGTTGGATTGTGTTACGGTGACCCACAGTGATAATTGGAAATGCTATCCGACGTTCCGTACAAAATTGTGGTCTAGCTTAAAGAGGTATGTCGCCTCTTCCAATTAATCCTAGTTTCAAAGAGTTTCCCAGGGCTATCTGGAGTTTTCATGGTTACTATTTTAATAGACGGCGGTTCGAGTTGTATTATTGTTGGCATGTGATTGAGGCCCAATATGTATTCTGTTGGTTTCGGAAGCGTTTAACTCATTTTTTGGGTTCGACTTTACTCAGTTCAGGTTCGAACTTTTTCTTCTACCCGAAGTGCACCTTCTGTCTGCTACCTTTATTATATACAGTCGTTATCGAAACTCGTGCAGTAGAGTTCCATTTCGTTTTTACCATTTCATCCTCTCTGATTTTTAGGAAATAGCAGTCAGTTCATTTTTAGCAATCTCAATGTAATGTTGATCTTAAAGACTACGTTTTTGTGGAATATTTCTCGGAAGAGATCAGGTATATCATTTGCCAGAACAACCCCTTGGCCGAACCCCATACGATCCGTTAGAAGTACTTTATTAACTCTCCACGTTGTACAGTAGGTTTCTCATAAACATGTTCTATTAAGAAAAACCATAACAGATACTCTGTGGTTTAATACTTCGTGCACTCACTTTGGCGTGTGAGTAATTCTTTCAGTAATTGGGCTCACGACATTGCCTATTTGGGATTGAATCTTGTTCATTTATATAGTGTTTTACGCAGTCTTTCAAGTTATCTAATCGAGCACTATTAGCATGCCCTTTTACTGATGTGAAAATCTTTCTGACAACAATTATATCCATTTTGATGAAAACCAGCCTTCTGGTTGACGCTTCATCTTTTCCGGACTAACTGACTCTGGTAGGATAACTCTTAGTTACCTCTACTGATGCGTGACAAATTGCTTTACCCTGCGTAACGAAGTGCTTTCAGTTTTTCTTTGGTGTGAGTTCAAATGTGAAACCATTCTTGTGGTCTCAGTATATCTTATTTTTTTGGTTACCCTAACAAGAGAGGTCCATCGAATGAGTTTAACACACGCAATGAGAAACATACTCATTCTCTTGCTATATATTTCCTATTTTCTACAAACTTCCACCAAATATAACTATCGGCCGTCCTGATCAAGGCTGTTCGCTTATGATGTATTCGTCTGTGGTCGAAATAACCAGCTAAAGTGATTCAACAGTCTGTCCATCCTCTGGTAAACAGCATGTGTGCCTCTCCTTGTTCCCCATTCAGTTGTAGCTCACTTTATGCGGAGGACTAGCAGGTATTCTATGATCAAGGGGTAGGTAGAACCGGGTTATCTTAGCACTTGTATTTGATGAGGGTATACTACAGCTTCTGTTTGATTTACAAATTGACTTTTGATTTTGTTTCATTGTACGCCGCTCTCGGGGTCCACAGGATCCTTTTTTACTAACCCGATGAACACCGTAAACTCCAGATAGACCTGTATGTGATTATCCCTTACATAGTTTGAAACAGTTGACTAATGAATTTTATGAGAACAACGAGATGTTCTCTGGATTAACATTTGGTACATTCTGAAGAAGATGTACCTAATGCTGTACATCACAACACATATCTACAGAACAGAAATCCTGAAGAAGAAGGGGGTAATATGGGACGAAAACTGTGCCGTACAAATAACGAAAATTAACGGAACATGGGACTGACTTCTGCGAAGTTACTGTTAGCGTCAGGGGAACTTCTTTCTGTACGGAAGACGCTTAAGTGCCAAAACTTTGACACAAAAACGCGTCTCCGATTATTCCGAACGATCGTGAAGTGCGCATTGTGAACTTTGACCTCTTGTCAGGCTTACACTAGATTGTCCGTTCTGATTAAAGCTGCACTTTGTCTATCAGCATCAATGTGCACACCTGGCGTTTCTGTTAGTAGCCTCTCCAACCACACTGACACATGCTGCTTGCTTGAGTGGTCAGTTGTCGGTTTGTTCATCTTATTTAACTCGTGTTGCAACTACACAAGTATTCATGTAAATAGTGGAATGTGACAAACACAGCTTGATTGTCCGTAGTTGAAAAGATGTACGGTCTTCTTGTGGGCTCTTTCTACACATAATCTTGCGACACCGTAGTCTTGCAAGAAAGCGCTTACTAAACTTTTGTCTCCGTCACTCGCTAATAGCCTAGAAACGGAACTTCGAAGTAAGCTGTCTTCTTGGGTGCTCTTATTAAGTGTACTCTGGGTAAAACGGAGTACTGCATTTTCTTACAAATTGCAGAAAATATCCTTTGGCCTGCAGTGTGCTTTTTTCCACTCTAGTGGTAAGCTTTATTCTGCGTATAGATTCCATAGTCTGTGAAAAACGTTCGTACCCAATTCAGGTTGCTCAGAACCAGCAACCTTCAAATCACATATGCTATCTCGTCCACATAAGCTTTTTGTATACTCATCTGCTCGTCGTGTCTAGTGTGCCTGTGGCCGGTACATCGAGAAACAGCGGGATTCTTCATTGTAATTATTTTAAATCTTTCTCTACTAGGTAGCGAAAGCCTTAAAGGTAGCTCATACTAAATCGTGTATCACTGATGTTTAACAATGCACTCAAATAAATCTCACGGTCGCTTGAACGTGGTATTACTTCGAGGAACAGTTGTTTGCATGTTTACAGCATAAGACGAAAATGATTTTTGGAATACATTTTTTTAAACTCTGAATGTAACAAACATGAATTCTTGTAGTTTCTGAATTGGAATTATATATTAAACGTTTGTCATTTTGAGTTCAGTGATATTTACTCGATGAGCTTAGCTGGTTTGTAAGATCGTGTATTCGTTTTCAGCACAGTTGCTCGGTGTACAATCCACTTTTTTGTTACAGAATCATCTGTTCAAATTGGTCCTTAAATTTACTTGTAGACAGCTTGGAGGAAACAAGGAGAGTTTCATGACTGACTTCTTTCACGTTTAAAGTTGAAAGAAAGATAATTTGACGAAGATGTACCAGTTTTTTTCCATAATACATCCATTTCTTCAGTGTGGCTAATATAGTTCATCAACAAGCAGAAAATACTTGAATGCTGCACAGTTGTAGGCATGTTTGTTGTGACAATAAATACTAATCCCTGGGATGTATTTAACAGCCTTCTGCTGTTCGAGTCTCGATTTCTTTTCTGCATAAGCACGTACGAAGTAGTTCAACTTCCAACGTGCGGTTCACACCTTTTTCTGCATTTCACAATAAAATACAAGCTGTTTCGTCTGTTTTGCTGAGACACTGATACAAAAATACCTCTTAGCTCATCATTTTCATTACGTGGTGAGGCATTTTTTGCAGGCTTCTTTCCAGCTAATTGTGCTTCTTCGGATAATCTGATTACTTCAGATCGACGTGGCGCTACAAGCAGGAGTGAGTTGTTCTCCAAATCCCTGTTTGTTCTCAGTGGGTGGCAACCGTAAACTTGGGAGTCTAGTTGTTCACATTAATAACGATGAGAACGCAAAAGCTTACCGCTCAGGCGTGCGTTACGCACCTGTCTACACATCCGAATTGCTTGCGGTCGTTTAACTGACGTTTTTGTAACCTTTTGTCGTTGGTTTCCCCTCACACTGATTTGATCGGATAGGACGCACGTGTTTTTTGGGTTTCGATCATAAATTGAAGCAATCCCGTGTTTGTGATCTACGGATTTTGTTTGTCTTTATCCCACTCAAACCCTACTTATCTCTCTCTCTCCGGTGATTGTTTCTACAAGCTGTTTCTAATGTTTGCTTGTTCTTGTGTGTGTTTTATCATTATATAACGGCCAAAAAAATCTGTCAGGCACTGAAGCTAATTTTCGTCCTCTTATGATGTGTCAACAACGCTAATACTCGGTTGCGGTTGAATTTCGTTGTCAGTGCTCGTGTACAGACAACGTACGTTTTTTGTTATTCCTCATCCCTACTTACCGTTGCGGTTCTTTTGGTTTCCACTGGCTGTTTCGTCAACTATATGGTTTAACGTAATAGTGGTGGATTCAAGACTAATCCTGTAATGACATATATTTGGCACACGGTTTGAACGTTGGGATCTGATTTCATACTGTCCACGGCATTTTTCCAAGAAAGCTACTTGTGATCCATCTGAGCCGTACGTGTTGCCCGGCTTTTCATAACCAGCTTACAAGTTGAAGAATCAAGCCGTTCAGTAGTTCGTGTTCTGATTGAAGCACATCGTGTACCATGTAGTGTTACCGTTAATATCCTGATTCTAACGCGTAGACCGTTCTCCGATCGGTCGCGTTGAAGCGCTCTCTTTGATCCTGAGGTATCCATCTGAACCACTTGATGTTCGAGTATTCCGTCCGGCCCAAGAAATTTAAGCACGTCTGTCTTCAAACCTATTGCAATTTGGGGAGGTAAGGCAACTTCGCCGAATGCTACTCTTAAGGTCCTTCAGATTTGTTCTTCCTGTTCCGTCTAGTGTTGGTTGATTGGCTACACGTTTTTGAACTTGGCAGGTCAGTTCAGTAATATATAGTCGTAGCGTATGTGAGTATAGATTAACAATGCTATTGTTGGAAAAGTTGAACCCTGACCGTTTCGTATGTGACCGTCAAACACAAGTGGAATGTTGCCTCATCTTCTGTGTGCAGGCGTTTATAACTGGTGTACATTTTTGTACAGCTAATCAATCTAACTTAAGTTTCCTATTCATTCATGTATTTGAAAATACTTGGTGCGTCCGCCGAAAATACAACACACAATAAAGATGTCGTTCGTTCTGTTCTTCAGCGGCACCAACAAATGCAACCGCTCCACCGACGCTACCTCCCGGCCCACCTGTGTATCTCGATCTGATTTGGGTTCCCGCCTACTTGACGCGCGTACCTCACAATTTGGCGGTTGAGTTTTTCAGCCGTGTCCGTGCCCAAACCTATGTTATTTCAGGCGAGGCACTCCATCCAATGATCGGCGAGGCGTTGCTAGAAGGCAAAACCAAATGGGACCCCAAAGGTATACTAATTTCTTAACGCCAATCGTATTTATTCTTCTTTTGAAGTTTTAATTAAGGATAATCTAAAATAATTTTCTAGCTTTTCTTTCATGGACTGGATTAGTCAGTCACAGGGCATTGCATATCGAAGTCAGTAGTAATGTATGCCATCCTGTAAGTAAACTGCTAGCCGAGTTCAAGTTTTTCATCCGAGAAGAGTGACCGACTTACAATTTCCGGTGGTTGGATAACGATATGTAAAGTCATCGTTCTTTCGCGTGTGCAACTGAGAGTGGTTTCGGTTACCGTAGTGTGACGTCAACGGTGGGAAAGGTGACAATGAGCAGGGCAGAAAATCTCAAGGTAATTATCGAAGAACTTTCCACATGACTATCGGTGGTGGCCAGCACGCAGACAGAAGAGAGTTTTACTATTGTATGGTAGTCGATGTTTACATTGAACTCCTGATGTAGACTTATTCTTTGCAGGCATTATATGTATTCACGTTGACTCCGCTGCTAAATCAGATACGATTGTTGTATGATAAATACACGGGTTTAGGGAATGTGGATCACGCCCCTGTTGCTACCCAGTCAGCAAGCTGATGCGACTATTGCCGTGGGTCAGTAGGCATTGTGAATGTCAAAGCTAAAGTTGTTGTCCCCTACTGTGGACTGATGAACTACATATGCACCTTTTTGTAGCCAAGATGATCGCGAACTGATTTAGAACATAAAGCTCAGTAATATCGATCCAAACTTCAGTCTCGTAGTTCAAGGTGATTTAGAATGTGCGCGGAGAAGGCGGCCATTTGGACGAACGTCGGAATAAAAATAATAAGTTTGTCGTATATTGTGATGTCTACCAAATTGCTGCATTCCCACCTTCTGCCCAATCGTAAAGAGGTTAGTGCTAAACTTCGAATGTTTCTGTATAAGACGGTTGCGTTTTTGTACTGACAAGTGACGTGTCAGGTTTGTCTAATAATAAGTTACCGACTTGTGAAAAAACAAAAGAGCGCGTGCCTTTACGCTGTATGTGCTCTACCAGCCGGGTTACAAAAGGTAGGTTAGAAGTAGCCATCATAGTGAGCGATGGCATTATCCGCCACCAATCCGAGAGATCCCAACTTGCAAGTTTTCGGAACAGCCTTTTGTAATTATAGACTGAGCTATTTCCATTCCACAAACAGTGTGTAAGTGCGTTTTTGTTTCAACAGAGAGGCGTCTGTTTGAAATTTAAAGGTTGCCCATACAGTGTGACCGTTAGCTTGGTGGTACTTTACAACTGCGAAATTTGGCCGCACAGAGTGGAATATGTGAACCGTCTTCAAATATTTCACCATAAGTGTTTGCATTCGACGGTTCACATCGGGTGGTACCGACCAGTAAGTAATGGCGACTTCAGGAGGCGGATATTTGGTAGATTGTCAAGCGAATTCCTGTGTCAACTCCTTAAATGTATACAGATTCAGGTAGTTGAACCATATACTGAGGATGCCAACCGGGTCCTCTGCTATCTCCAGTACCTCTTGCTGATACCATTACCAGCCAACGTAAGATACACGCTTGGTATGTGACGACATAGGCAAAAGAATTGAAATCGGTTACCAAATGGTTTGCAATTGTAAGTCTGGTCCTTTTCCCGGACTGGGACTTTCGTAATTCACGAGCTCGGTGGTTGGGGGCCTTAGATGAGACTACGATTAATCGGACCGAATGGCGTGAGTGTTGTTTTACAGCGTTCTCTTTAAGGTAAATGTAGTGAATGATATGGAGCAGTGCAAACTGATGAAAACCCCGTCCCACTGATGACACCTTGTCTTCACAAACACCTTGATTATCTGATATTGAACGTTTGAGTTTACATGTGGGTGTTTTTAGCATTTAGGTGACCCCTTTTCATTCTTTAGTTTCCTTGCTAGAGTCTTTTTCTTCCCTCTATGGTTGCATGGCACTCAACCACTGGCGGGAGCCGCTGATCTGTTGTTGTCGTCCAGGACGATGATGTATTTTTTTTGGGTGACCGTGTTCATCGCCGTAGCCTTCGCTCAGATAGGGGCCGGTCACTGTGATGCTCGGCCATGTAAATTAATGCCGAACACAGCGATTCGAGCTATGTTTCTAGGTTTTCACTGTCCACCTGCACAACCGTTATTTTACTCACAGTACCAGTGTCGTTTGCCCGATTTTGCTTGAACATTTACTCAGGTTCCAGATATGCACCACGAAGGTGCTGATTATATACAAGAATAATTGTAACACTGTTTGCATGTGAGGTCTGTTTGTCACAATGAAAGTATACTTAAACTCGAACAGATAACTTCTATAAGAAGTGACAGCAACTTTAGCCCCACTGGTGAATCCATTTACCACGCGGGAAATGTCACCACTCGTAAACCGCCCACTCACGTAGGTATTCCTCAGTCGTGACGACTCCCATCTGTTCGTTTAACTACATACACTTCCTGTTCCTCTACGCGTGATGACAGATTTCGAGTGTGGGGGTGGTTTTAGATTGATATTCACTTTGGCAATCGATTTACTGACAGAAGGCGTGAGGAAATGACGCGACAAAAAGGGATTCAGGGTGCCAGTCACAAACAAAATTCCTGCAATATTTCGGACCTCATACTTCGAAGTACTTATCCGTTTAGGAAGTAGTATCGGTATTAATTGCGTAATTTACCGCCTATCGTACATTGTGAACCACAGATAGTGGAATGAGCAGTATACCACTTACAAGATGCATCCATTGACCACCGTCTTTTTCATTAGTTAACGACCTGTTTTCTTTAATTCAACCAATTATTATATTTATCTTTGGGTTTGCTGTTTAGTGCATGTGATATTTAAAACTTAAAACAACTTTTTCCCGCAAAGAAGTCTGGACAGAGACAGTCAGAAACCGTTTTCTACACAATGTATCTTCTCAGCCCATTTTGCTGTATTTCGTCAAGTAATACTATAGTGTGTGCTTATATAACAAAGTTCAATGATAGTTGTGAAGCAAAACGACGAAATCATCACCCACGCGCACATATGCGTAAAGACAAAATGTGCAATAAACGATTTCTGATTTCTCCGCTATAAGTCCCATGAGTTGGATATTATGCTCACCATTACACCGGGATGTGAGTCCATTCAATTCATTGATGAGTATATCGTCTCATCTGATGTGTGCTCAATGTTTGTATTGTTTGCACTTTGTAATGCACCCTTACTTGCACGCAAGTAAATACGAGCACGCGCCAAAATGTGATCACTAGTACAAGTAACTAGTCGTAGTTAGGAAAATGTTCAAATCTTTTATTTGGCTTTACAGACTTGATGATAGGAGTGTTTTTGCTACTAGTTCTAACAGATGTGTTGGGTTCTTTTACTTCACTTGTTATATCTTCTTTCTGTCATATAAACATTTTTATTTCCATTTCTTTATTAGATGTCGAGAAACTGTGTCGAACACAGAACTCAGGCAACGCGGCTGCTGTGATAACAGTTCTTCCCACAACCGAGCCTTATGAATGGAGCTGTTGGCTACGCACACCTTGCGGTCGGCTTGATCGTGAGACTGGGGAATCTCGTTTGCAGGCAAATGGGTTCCATGTGTTACCAGCTGCCAGTTTATGTGACATCGAGTACTCTGCCGGTAATGTGGCATTTCGATGTGAAGGCGTCCGCGTGGACTTCTAACATTTCAACAATATATTGTCACTTTCTAGAGCTGTCCTGAAGCATCTCAGCCATACTAATCCTTGTTTTCTCACAGCCGTTGTTCTTAGCTAAATGTGCGTCTCTAAATATCCGTAAAAATTTCCATACATATACATATATATACCGGTCCATGTAGTTTGACACTGACTCATCATTCACTGCTTGTTTATGAATGCGCCAAACGGAACTTTCCTTTCCTCACTAACCAGCGCGTACGCATTTTTTTACTCATTGTCTCTCATCAAACATATTTCGTTAGTTCCTGAGTTCAGGTGACGGTTTCGAATGGATGAGTACCGTGCCTATCTTTTTGTTTTGTTATCAGTCACTCACTGTGCCTAGTGCTCGTCGCTAGTATGTCAAATCTCACTTCATATGCTTCTGATCCTTTGATGATAGCGATACCACCAGTTTTTATCACTTGAACTCTATTGTGATAACGCTTTGGTTCACGTCCACCGTCGCCGTGCTTTACATCCCCATTCGGTGCCTGATGAAGTTTGTTTTCACTCTTTGTTCTGCTTTTCTGTTCTTGTTGTTGTTATTATCATCATGTTAGCTAATTTGACTTTTCTGAACCGGTTGCGCACCACCATCGGCTGTTCTTTTTCTACTTTGTAACTAGGTGACTTGCTTTCGTTTTTATGTTACTTGGCTAAAATTCATCGATATGTTTTAATTTGTTACTGCCATGCGCCCTGACACAGTGTAAAAGACGAACAGATTTCACGCTTTGTTTGTCGTTTTCGCGACTGCCGTCCATATGCACACTGGCTGCTCCGTGTAATGTCCGCATCGAGTTGCTTGTGAAATAATGGCCAATTATTTATGTTGACTTCTCTTTGTTTCTCATCTCGTAACTGGCTGTGGGTCTCTGATCGAGCCGTCCCCAAAGTTGAGCTATTGTGGTACAATATCTTTTGTGCGTGCTGTTATCCGCCAAAGGTGGACGAGTTTAATGAATTTGGCTGTAACACAAAGGAGCACTAAGTTCGCTCACTTTTTTGGAAGAATGGAGTCGGTATACTTCGTATGCACAGCAGTCACCAACTTCTGCAACAAAAACGGATCCTTCAGTAGTTATTTTAGTTACAGAAATCTGTATCAAAAATATCCTCAACATTTTACCCATGACTCGAGGGTGACACTGGTTGACCTCAGTCCCTAGCGAGGTGCATTATCAAACTTATTCTATGTCACACTTGACATACAACAAGACTGTCCGAATTTATTCCTTTTGTTCAGCTTGGCGGTAAGCTGGGTCGCACTCTATCGGATTAAAAAGTTAGGACGGCACCACCTCGAAATCTTACGTATACTAACAGTGTGACATTGCAGACTAACATATCGGTGCGGTGACCGTTTCCATCTGACACACTTGTGTGTTCGGGCCTTAGTAGCAAATCCAGTTACTTCTTGACATATTGTCACTTATTTAGATTCTTGAAACGTACTGTGGCGAATTGCTGCACAAAGGTATTTCAGTCTAGCGTTTTTCCTGACCCGTAGCTCGCCATTTCTTAAGGTCGATGTGGCATGCAAAGTCTGTCTGTTAATTCGTAACCTGACGTAGACATTGATGCATTTAAAAAGATGATGTTTGTCCGGTCAGTGGAATTGACATTCAGTATGGTGTGAATAGTTGTGTTGGTCTATCTCGTCGTGCGACGTGGCTGTTATTCTATTGATGTATGTGCATGGGCGCATACAAATAAGTGACCTGAAAACTGTTCAAATTCCGCCAACCAATTGTACCATTACTGGTGATCTTTGTGGCTATAAGTCAGTTGAATCGAGATGTTAACCTCATCGGTGGCGAATCTAACTTTTAGAACCAAGCCAGTGATGGGGAGTGGAAACCGAATGCCTTAGAGTATTCCTCAGGTGGTGTCTGTAACGCTGACGAGACCGGGTTTCACTGGCAGTTATTGCTGTGGACTCACATCTTCATGGTTTAAACATGTAATGAAGAAGGGTCTAACAACCAGCGTATCGTCCTCTTAATCTCCAACTGTTTGTAGATCCGTCAGTCGAGCCTTCTTAGTGGTCGAGAATTCAGCAAACACCAGATGCTTTAAGATGCTCGAACGTTTACCCTTGTATTATGCAGGATAATAAGAGGTATGTCTGAGTTGTTTGCCTTTAATTTTGACAGTGCTACAACTGCCGAAAATCGCAAATTCCTCCAGGTACTCAACAACTTCCTGTATTGTCAAGAAATCGGTAGTCTACGACCTTGAGATAACATATCTACCCTTGAAGACAACATCCGTTAGTCAGCCCATGGATGTAACTATAACTTGTGTGGTTATGTCGTCAACTCCACCTGTTGTTGGCTCATTACGTTTGTGTGGTCGAATCAGGAAAACACAAACCTCCCATCGTGAAAGCCAGGCAACTAATGGATTCCTGTTAACTCACTTCCTTGTGCATATTCTCAATATTTGAAGATATTTTCCACCGGAAAATGAACCCAAACTTTGCACGAACCACTATAGCAGCGCCATCCCTTAATCAGTACAGCTTTCTGGTTCAGCAAGCGTGTTCGTTAAAATGTACTAGGTCAGTCCTTATCGATTTTAAGCTGACGATGTTCAACTTACCTAATACATTCGAACCCATCTCCATAATAGCATCACGCGACAGGCGTCTTTCTCAAAGCGAATACACTTAGGGAAACCGCTTTATGCCAGATGGCTCTTAAAAACAGGTCACACTGAACCATCGAATGGTGAATGTTTGCTCCACTAGTGTTGTCTATGTTAGGAGGAATAGGCGAGGCAGCTGACCATACCTGCTACAACAGAAAGTGGTGATTACCACCTCAAACGGTGCATGTTCACCACTGGCTGTTGGTCGGGGTGAGATGTCAACAAGCGTTAGCTGCTGACTTCGTTTTACTGATCACTCAGAGTCGTGCTGTTTTACCTGTCAGTGGACCGATCGTCATTCGAATGTTTCCACACATTGTGCAAACAGACAATTTATACAGTAGTGAACACTCATTCAGTTCATACGTGATTTCACATGTTCGTCTTTATGTGGTGCTGTAACGTGCGTTCCAGACAGCTGGCGTATTCTTTCTGTGAATGTGTATGAACAACAGCGAGCACCGATTCATTGGCTAAGCAACGCAAAAGCTTGACAACATTCAATTTCACGTATCAATGTAAAGGCGACATCGCTAAAGGTGGTTTCTGGTATTGCTGTGAGTCTAGAATGCGAATGACGTTTTGAGGAGGCCTATTTTATAATGGTTTGTCACGAAACCGGTAAAGTATTGGCCATTCTAATTGCGCTTGCAATAAATGGAACGTTGCACCGAACCACCAATCTTTCGAGTAAGGTGGATATTCAAGAACAGAAGTGAACCATCATATTCAGCTTCAGGATTTAATATAATGTTGGTATACCGTCTATTGAATGCTGTCAGTCACGATTAACACATCGTCCACATACCGTGGAAATAAGTCTGCTCTGGAGATGGTTTGTCGCGCTCGATTTTTTGGATGAGCCGTAAAAATGTCAGCCAAGATAGGCTCCAAGGGACTTCCCCTGTTACGCCACGAATTTACCGATAGCTTTTGTGCTGGAAGTAGAATGTCACATCCGAAGTGCACAAAAGAAGGAGTCACTCAAATGCAGACGTTAGAATGGATAACTGCAGCAAGGTAGAAGTTATCGCAAAGTCTACAAACTGGTATGACAAACTCTTCCGTTGGAAACGTCGTTTTTCAGGAGTTCGAGTGTGTGCAACCACGTCTACGATGCACAAAGAGGCATTGCAGTAGGTTGCAGGTCTACTGTTGATGTACTGCAGCGTTGAGGTTGCAAGCCTTTATGCAAACGGATGTGGTAGTTTTGAGTCACTTAGCAATCTATAGGTCCCAAGCTAGGGCGGTGCAGAACCACCGAATTGAGATGGAGCTGCATAAATCCGCATTGTAAACGCAACAAAGTGGACTCCAGATGCACTGTGGTGTAGGATTGTTCAACTGAGTGGATACACCCAACAGCCTCATTTTGTCTGAACTGTGGTTCGACGGTACCTACCCGGTTTATACTGAAAGCGAGGTGGTATGTTAGGATCTTGAAGCAGGCCAAGTGTTTGCACACTTTCTCAAGTGTTCACACCTACACCGATTTACACATTCCACTGTGTTTGAAATACATGGCAGGATAAAACCACAGATGGGTTGACCACGAATTTTAGCATTTGCCGTTCCATCAATACAATACATGGTCGATTTTCACTTGGTATGCAAACAGGATGAACAGCAATAACCACAAAACTGGTCATGTGCTTGCCGTGGATTTCCATCGCTGAACACCATTTTAAGTTGTAAAACATTTAAGATGTTTGTGAATTTAGGAAACGTGCAAAACTGCTTGATCAAGAGCATTGGACACTAGCAACCATTTAACAGAGACTGAACCGAAAAGAACGGGAATGTCGACGATGCGTGTATGTAGACTGGAAGCTGACGTCTAGGCAAGCTACAGATGCCGTTGGTACTAGCGGTGACCAGAACGGACAGTAACTGGACGGATGAAGCAACGAAACCGGGACCGCAGAACATGGAAAACTGATAAGAGCAATCGGTTAGACGGACTTTTCAGGAGTGAAATTTTGACATTCACGAAAACCACAAAGATATTTCCTTAGTTATTTAGTTTCCACCATTCAACATATTTCAACGGTAGTCGCTCGTCTGCATTTGGTTCTGAATTCTACGATTCGAATTCTTCATACCGTGGTTTGATAATACTTTACACCCTGGCTGAATTGGCGATATTCCAAAACTTGCATCGGGCTACCTTTACCTGTACAGAACGTTATCCTTAAGGGGCTTAGTTTATGGTGAAAGTAGGCTGCGATCGCTCTCTCATTGCCCTATGAAATGATGGTCTCTACGTGTACAACACGGGAATCAATAAACGTGATCCAAAATTTCGCTGGATTCAGGTAAGTGGGTAAGATGGCCAAATCATCTCCTGGTTACTGGCCGAATTTGCCGTGGAAGCCATACGAACAGGATTAAGGAAGCTTGATGAGTCATGAAGACGATTAAGTCTGTGGTATAAACTGTCAAGTTAGATTATGCCCATTTAAATCCATCTAGAAAATTACTTATTATGGTCCTAGATTATCGCATCGAAGTGATAATTAGAGTGCTGTCGGTTAAAATGTAAACAAAAGATAACGCTGTCGGATACTCTTCAGGTTGACCTTGTTAAACATAACCGAGTCGCATGTTGCGTAATGGTTACCCTGGCGAAATTGACAAAATCCACACTTGCGAGTGAGTCGTAAGTAATTAAGTCATAAGACCTCAACATAAAGACAGCTCGCAGGTTTTGAATTGGTGGTATTTACTGCACTAAAAGATGGTCAACCCATTACAACATAAAGCCTCATAAAGGGGCAGGGGTATCCATAGTCATCATCATAACAGCCATGAGCCTGGCCAAAAGGTGCTGTGGCTCGGGCCGCCGCTCACCTCAACAGTGACGTGGAATATCCTAGAAGAAAACATTACTAAGAAGGTTGAAAATTAATAAAAGACTAGGCGAAAGAACTAGAAATAGTATGGATACAGGTACGCCATTGACTGCGACACATCGCCATATCTGATAGCGTCTGTAACCAGCGTTTTGGGTGATCACGAGGACCCCATCCAGGCAGGCGACACCTACCCACTTTGCTCAGTGGAGCAGT
>LUCH01001083.1:106140-147537 GCA_013368495.1 Paragonimus heterotremus
CGGACATTAAAGGCGCCAATGTTTACCAGTTATCTTGACCTCAGAAAACAATAATCGCCCGAAGGCATATGGAAGGCAGAAGAAATTGGGGGTAAAACAGTAGGAGAAAGTCGAGATCGGTTAGTAATGTCACTGTCGAGAGAACGATAATTTCTGATACTTCCCGGTCGTTTATGCCGCGGAAGGGAGGTATCCATAGAGGTTAAAGTGGATTACTTCACGAAAGAATGAACATTCAGAATGGCAGATCCAAAGCAAATAAGAATTAAAGAAGGGTTTTATACCGCCTGAAGCGGAATTGCATTACAACTGGTTGTAGCTGATTATATTCTCCTGACGACAGGTCGTATCCTACGCTCATATGACAATGGTAAATCTCATTAAGCCGATGTTGAACACGCATAACCAGGTCTGTCATGCCAAAGGAGTCAGAAATGTGTTGAACAACGGTGCTTAAGAAGCCGCGAAATACATTTAAAATTTCTGAACCTCATCTACACAGATAACAAGAAAAATGGTATACAACTTAGATGCTGACCACTTTCTCTCCGGTTGAGACAGTAGTCTTACTTACAATCGTGTCCTAGTCTTTAGACTGGTGTCGGACTTCTGGCAGCGGAATTCATAGAAATTCTAGCAACAGTCTATTTTGATTAAGACACCAGCAGTTGGGTAAAACCACATGGTGGTCAAGCAACAACGTGATCATGAAATATGAAAACCCTGACTGCTCCACGGAGCAAAGTGAGTAGGTGTCGCCTGCCTGGATGGGGTCTTCGTGATCACTCAAACCGCGGGTTGGAGACGCTATCCGAGATGGCGGTATGTCGAAGTCCATGGCGTACCTGCATCCATACCATTTCTAGTTCTTCAGCGTAGTGTTCTTTTAATAATTTTCAACCTACTTAGTAACGTCATTTTCTAAGATATTCCACGTCACTGTTGAGGTGAGCGGCCACCCGAGCTACAATATCTTCTGGTTAGGCTCATGGCTGTTATGATGATGATGATTTACTCCCTTGCCAAATTGGTACAGCTGGTATAGGCTTATCGCTAGATTTGTTGACATCACGACAAACGAAGTTATCGAGAAAAATCACTTAGGCCCGATAGTGTGCGGACGATGTTTCTGTTGAATTGATCAGGTGATGGAAACACAAAGACCTAAAAAGTGCAGCGGGGCTCATAACAAGATTACGCCCACCTTGGAAAAAAAATCATTTTGTGATACACGCTAATGAAGCAAGTGGTTGCATAAACACCATAGTGGAAAAACTTGGATTTGCTAATGTCTGCTCCTCTTTAGCTGCCTTGACCGTTGTCTTGCACGATATACTGACCAAAAGGATAAAAAGGCCAACGACAAATACAGAAAACTGATAGACAAGTGCAAGCGTTAAACGAGTACCATTGTTGTTGAATATACTGCAATGTTGTACCGTGACGCGTCTGGACCGATGTTTTTGTGCGCGTGTATGTGTTCGTTCTGCGCGGGGTACGCAAGAGAATCATCGGTCACATAAGTCGCGGGGATATGACTATATGGCGTTGCGATGCGTGCGGCCGCGAATGCTCTGGACTTTTGGGATTAGTAGGTCACCCGTGTACTCATAGTGCACCGTCAGCGAAGAGACGACGAATACTTTAGGCGTAGGTAGGTCATATCAGTATATCCATTCTATTTGTGTTAATGATTGCATTGACCAAGACCATGTTCGTTTGGCAACTAATCCACTCCTCTTTTCGGGAACTTGGGTGTCTGCGGTCTTCTACACATTTTTTTCTTGAGCTGTGTTGGTGTACTGAATGATGAATGGTTTGCTTGTTCCTTTCGAAGTTCAACATTGGATTTTATCTTTCAACTGTATTCTCTCTAGAATGCACAGACATGTACTCGTTTATTGGAATGTTTCCTGTATTACATTTTACTTATCTTTCTTCTCAGTCTACGTCTTGTCATTTCAGTTTCTTTCTCTGTTTATTTTGCGAGAGACAAGGGTTTCCTTTTAGTTCTAGCCAATTAACTGGGTAACCGGCATTGGCCGACTGGACACAAAAGCCACACTCACACTTACTAGTCTTATTCTTTCGGGTTTTCACCGGAAACGTGATGTGTGGGTGGAACCGCAAGTGGTGCAGTGCAAGCCACTTGGGGTGATGGGTTGAAGCACAAGCGTCTTTTGGCTTCGGTCATTGTGACAGGCTAATCCGCTTCGGATACCGCCAACCGTGTGTGTTCTGTACACCCGGGCACTGGCCAACCGCTCAGCCTGCCTCATATGAATGTCGTTCCCACCTGATTAATCGCGTGGCGGATGAGACAAGTCGGCTGATGCGACTGGTGGTGCGTGCACTTGCCTTTACTTCGAGCTCTGCACCCATGCTTGCACGTGACTATTGCTCGCACATAATGTACCAGTTACAATACACGAACTACCTTACTAACTGCCGTTCTGATCCACAGGACACAACATGCACATCCAAAACTGTCAGATCGATGGGATTCCAAATTACCAATTTTTTGAGCCAAGAACGCGGATGGCAGAAAAGTTATTTTTTCGAGAAAGCAACACATGGGTTAGGCGCTTAAAGAGGACCATAAAAAAAAAACAGATTTGCATAGTGTACTTGGCCCGGACCGTCTTGTTTGCCACAGACGCCAATGCTTAGTTCTTTTACGTATTAGGAACCATTTGGGCGATGCTGCAGTCCGAGGTTTCTTTCTGTATTATTCCTACGGCTACTTCGATATCAAAATACATGCTCTGGTCCTACTACTGAGTAACAGTCGTGTGAGTAGTATTTTACGGTCGTTACTCCTCACTACACCGATACGAAAACAAAAAAGCCAGCAGGTTTTTCCGACAAAAATGGTGATACTATTCCAATAACAATACTGGAACTTCCCCAGACTAACCCTTCAATATGTCATGGGGTTCTGCGTTTATGGATGGCATCAGCCATCCGAAATGGTTTTCTTGCTCCTTGACGCTCTGTTGAGAGACAGGCGAGGGCCACTTGAGACAGTCGCGTCCAAGTCACGTTCACGTGTGGTGATACTCAGTTTTACCTCCCGAAATTCACTATTACTATGACCCAGGTGCGTCACTTTGCATTTAGACATGTTAAATGGGAGGCACTCAGCTGTGGCCAAGTGATGTAGAACGTTTAAACCATTCTGTAGCATCTCGTTCACAGTCGCATTGTCCATCAGATGCTGAGCTAAAGAGTCATCAGCATACATTAGTACGAATGGAATCACAAGTTGTGGGATTTTGAAAACAAATAAAAGAAAAGACATAGGATCGATTATGGACTAGTGGCACAAGGTTAATCTGGGAAGCCCCGTTTACTTTGACATTAAAACAACAAGCCTTGAGATAGTCGGCGATAAAATGGGAGTAGATAATTTTCTATAGTACAACTGTGAAGATTCACGCAGATCGTATGTCATTTCTGTTTCATACAAATGAACAAGGACAGGCACGTTCTATAAGTAAACATAACACTGTAAATGGCTGTAAAAAGAAACGCCTTTATGACCCATAAATTATGGTCACATAGAACGTGTTTCATTCACTGATGTAACAGAAGCCTGTGAAGTGGTTAAATTTGGTTGATTCATATATTAAGTTTAACAGAAACGGATCCACGCTTACAATATTTATTCGTCGTTCTACAACAAAACAATAGTCACGTGCCACATTCCATTGCTTTAGATTAATGACATAGATTTAGTTAGCTGATCGATTGTCTGGCTCGCCATTTAATATTCAGCACTGGTGAACAGTTCGGTTTTTGCTTGAATGACAGTCAATCAACCAAAATTACTGATGTAAAATTATTCTTAGTCACAGGTATAGAAATGGAAGCCATTAACTACTACACGCACTCACTGGTTAAACGGGTCTGAATGTGTTAGACACATTTGTTGTTAATTAGAATGGAAGTCAGCAGGCGGTAATTTCGCTAATTGCGGCCGTGAAAATTACATCGTTGCACTCAATTACTTGTGTAAATAGCTGGTGGACACGACAGCTGCAGCACATTGAAAAATCCCTTTCGCACACACAGGGTAGACAGGCATTCGCGTGTTCCGGCCACCCCGAATTTTACGGCACCGATATGTTGGTAAAGATGGGGGTAATTTGCTCACTTGTTGATATATGTTGCTGGACAGTTTGTGTTTGTTCTAAGAAAGTGAAAGTGTAAAAAACACGGGAAGTATGGAGAAGGCACCTCAGCGTCGAACACCAAAACAGTATTGTGATAGATGTGAACACTTGATAATTTCTGCACCTGGACTAAGAGGATAGTGAAGAAACCTGCAAAGTGGACTGGTTTCCACATGTAAACCGATAGGGTAAGGCATTAAATCTGTCGTCCAGTTCCACCGTGACCACAAAGTTTCAGCCGTTTCAGTTGCATCCATCACATACCGTCACCAGCTGATCAATATGCAGAACTTAGCTCTCTGCATAAGATCTAAAGGTAACAGTGGACAGACACTTCCCAGCAGTTTGGCCCATGAAGCTTAAACCGATGGGGCGTTACAATCTGAAGCATGCACCTAGTGCTAGGTGGCCTATAAGTAAACGATGAACGGCTTCGTTGCAATCCGACGCAGCAGCTGGCAAAGGCACTTATCAAGCTGGCTTGAACCCAGTGCTAGGTCTTACTTGTGTTTCCTCCTCTTCGTCTCAACAGTAACTCACCGGTGTTCCTCTATCTGTGCAATTACTTCTGACTTCAGCAAACGGTCTGTAAAGCATCCTCTTATTCACCCTGTAGGTAGTGAGTAGCACAACGTTGTGTTTAGTTGATTTAACCTTGACGTAGCAACTGTGTAACAGAGTAGAACGTTATTAAGACACACCAATTAGAAAGTAAGTTGACTGTGATCCTCTGTTATGTTTATATTTTGATCATTAATTTCCGGAAGTTTCTTCTGTTTGTGTGAGTCTGCTCATGGGGTCACTCGTGAAACCGATTGGCATGTGCGGTTATGTTCGAATAACAACCTTAGTGACTTCGATTGGGGGACCCCGACCGTAACATAGGACTTTTTATTACGATGGCAAATATGGGGATGTTAAAGCCACATATACGCCTTAGCATACAACATTCAACCTTTCAAAATTATAATTAACTGGTTGGATGTGTTCAGGAACCACAAAATTAGCACAATTTACTCCACAGTTTTTCAACGTACAGAATTGTCCCGATTCTAAATTTAGGCAGTGACAGAGCAGACCAATCGGAAACTTTGCAACTTACATGCAACAAATATTTTTCTACCAGAAGGTCGTTTTGTCCGTACAGCTTAATTGTAAATTTTTTAGGTCAGACAGTTTCCTCAATGTGCACAATTTTCTGGTTTTCACAGATCGGACTATTTGTAAAAGTCTACTAAGCTTCAGTTGACTGCCTTCAACAGTATCGTACGGCTTGGCTACAGAGAATATTATGTGTGACAATGTATCAGAACACATAGACACGGAATACTGACATCTATGGTGGTTCGACCGATCTATCCCCATTAGAAGGCCTGTCCATCAGTCTCGAGGAGTTGAACATCATCTGGTTGTAATACTGGCTGCAACAGTAATTTAGTTGTGTATGAGAGGGTCGTCCTGCTCGCCGGTAGCTCTGTTTTCCAAACGACAAGGAACGAGTACTAATTGACAACCAGGATCTGAGTTATTTTAGTCATTGCCCAACAAGAATAAGCTGTTTTCTTCCCAAAGTGGAAAAACAGCTCGGTTTTTTAGTAGCCTGAAAACAAAAACTGGTGACGGCGTGGTTAGTAATTTTACATTCGAGTCATTCTGTGAAAAAGGCAAATAATGTCAGCATCCCAGTAATGAAACCGCAAAGTTTAAATTTCCCACAGATAATCCACTTGAAAAACCGAGCACCGAAACGATTAGCTATGGGATGTAGCTTAGTAACACGTGCACTAATGTTTACAGTTAATTTCAAGTTGAACATCACCCACAATTGATCGCAACCAAATCCCCGACTACTCATCAGTAATGTTTACGGTCTTGTGTGCAAACATTAATTTAGGAACGTGAACCGCGCGATTAGGTTTTTCGCCTCTGTAAGTCACCCAATGGCCGATTGACGAACATTGATTTTAGAGACGAGTTATTGATCAAAAATGTTGACGTTCCCTTGCTCATTTCTGATTCGTTTGACGACACATTTATACGCATAGCATGACACCACGGTACTGAGTTCACTAACCGTAGAAGTTTTACTTTCGGCAGCTGTGCACGGAGTGGGAACTGACGGACTCCACCGCCTGGAACAAAGTCAACTGCTCAATCCCTCAAGATGGGTTATAATTACGGATGCATGATAAATTCAATGCGTGCATTCCTCCTTATTTATAACACGCTTCTTCTGGTAATCTGTGGTCATGACTCGTTTTATATTGCAGTTAATTGGGATTGGCCTGGTTACAGGAGGAGCTATCATGATCACCCAGTATAATGGTTATGTCAGAGTCGTCGGCCCCGATTTATCTGTGGTTCCCATCCTGCTGTGTGTCATCGGGGGTGTAATCATCGTCTTGTCTGTCCTTGGAATTGTCGGTGCAGCAATATCGCACAGTTGCATGCTCGTCTGCGTGAGTTGCATTTTCCACTTCTGTGATTGATTGTCTGTCAGTTACGTGATAACTGTAATATGGTGAAACACGTATTATCACCCTACTGACCAAGTAAGCAATAGCTAAACTGCTTCGAAACCCCAACCAATTAAAAGTAATGGTACAGTATAGCAACAGCAGTGTAATTCAGTAGAACCACTTTGAAGTGTGTTTGAATTCAATAAGACTGACTACAAGTTGAGTACGGGAAGTGTTTGTTATCCTTGTTTAATATTATCACTTGCTCAAGTCCATATGGTGAGTATAAATATTATTATTATTATTATTATTATTATTATTATTATTATTATTATTATTATTATTATCTTGGTACGAACTCGGTATGCAAACTTTCATCTAAATGTAAATGAACTCAGGGTTTTAGTACTCCTTAATCGGCGAGTAAATGTTCATCCGGTTAACTCGACAACAGAAAGGATCGCCAGATATTGGCGAATTGCAGGAAGTGGTGAACTAACGGGAATAATTGGTTTTCCGTTTTGAAACTGAACACGATTTATTAACGTCAACAGTTTACAGAATAACCATGATTAACACGCATCTGTCATTTATTGTCACGTGACCCTGTTTCGACAACGATTACATCGTCACTTTCAAGGATGTCGCTACGAAAGCAATTTTTTTAAAGTATAGGTTTGCGTCAGCAAGTCGTAGAGAAGCGCTCACAAATATAAAACTTGAGCCTCATTTCTAGCCACTGTTATACAGGACTTGCATTTTTTCCAGTATACATGAGAATTTGGAGCACTCTTTTTCACAAAACGTGAGTTCACAGATTACCAACGCACCATATGATGAGAAAAAAATTTGTTTCAAATGAGACGTAGATGATATTTGACAATTGTATGGTGTCGAATTAGATGGTCAACTGCCCGTTTACTGCTGATAGATTTCCGAAACCTGGCATTTAGTTGAATGAACAACCGAATATAGTTCTTCACCAGATGCATCTCAGACAGGCCCGGTCAAGTATAATTCATTTTCACTTGATGTGCCTTTCAAGTATATGACCAATTCTCCTTCTGTCAACAGCTGCGAGGTTTGTATGTTCTAACCGCTAGTCTCACAAGCACGAGGGTCAGAGTGCAAACTCTGATCCGGCCAAGGATATGCACTGCTGGTGACCTCTAATAACAGCTAAACTTGAGTCTAGTGCTTGCCTCCAAAGTGGGCTAGCCGAAAGGTTTATCTGAATACGAAGGCTGCGACCAAGTGTGAATGGTGTTCAGCGTTTAAAAATAACCAAAACCTTCGAACTTTCACCAATAGTTCACTTTTTTAACGGATTATGAGAGTAAGCGATAGTGTAGTGTAAGGACGCCTTAATTTTACAGTATTCAGAACAAAACTTTGTGACTGAACACAGTCCAACAATTGTTCAGCAAAATGTAGACCTTAAGGTAAGCTAGAAGCAAACTGTTTCCCAGCTTCAACCTCTCATATACAGTGTACATATATGTGCTGACAGATTGATATTTGATGTCGTATGTTCAGAGCCGAAAACAACAAACAGCGATCCACTTATTGACAAATGCGGTATACCCTCCACCTCCTCTCATTGCAGACTAGATTGACTTTGAAGAAATCTGTAGGCTGATATTGAACGATCTTAGTTGGGACAAATTTCGCTGCATCTTTACAGGCGTGTACAACGAACCGTTTATATACCAGTATGAGAAATCAAACGAGATACCAGAGAAAGCTAAATGTCATAGTTCATAATCATTGTCTCTATCATGCTAGAGACAACGCTACAGACAGTTGTTTCTGAAAGTACAACGTGGGTTTGAACACTCGGATAGCAACAACTTCAACATAGTACAGTGTTTGGCTGTGTAACGTTGAGTATATGATGCAAAATGCCATTGTATGATCGCGGTGGGGTTGCGTCATTAGAGTATGACGTGCGATGGATGATGCGGGCTGTTAGTTTCTTTTTGGCCGGCTGTGATGTCATGCGTTTGCGTGACCTTTTTACGGTTCACTTCGGAACATGCCTCATGGGCCGATTTGGCAACCGGCTCACAGGATGCTCCCCGTCTACATCGATATTCATAGATAATCTTGGATGTGACTGACTCGGGTACCGGTTGTATCACACAGTGTTGGAACCCGGAATGTTCTGAACACAATCACCGGGACGAAAGGGTTGTATGTTCTCAAGATAGAAATAACTGGCCGACGGTAAATTAGCTGACCCACATCACCGGCCTTAAAGGTAAGGCAAAGGAATACGGACTTTTCGGACACTGTGTCAGGTTAATTCTTACGTCAATGGGTTGTTCGAATCTTGGAGCAAACGGTCCAGGATAACCGTTTACCTGTAGGGTGATACCTAAGAAGGAACCTCTGTTGAACTGTCTTTCCAGTGCAAATACGTCTGACTCGATCGTACAACGTGCTTACTAAACGCTTTGAAAGATTCAGGAACAAAGTTATCAGAATGGCGGTACTGACCTTTCCGTAATCCTGCGAGGGGCACTTCGTTGAATCGAACAATCTGCATTTCTCTTGATGTATCAAGAATTAATTGACGGTTTTGGTTCTTGCCTCCTGTACTGAAATGCATGTTTGTGTGCAAAAAATCCACTTGATCCATTAAGCTGTTTGTTTACAGCCGATCGTCGACGATAAACAAATTATTGACGTGTCGTTTGTATGGCTGCGCTGAAGGTAACTGTTCTACTGTTTGTTTCTCAAGCCTTGGTACAAAAATGTTTTACAGGATAAGACCAAACAGACTACCCATAGCTATCCCATCAGTTTGGCTGTAAGTTAGATTGTGGGAAATGAAACTGATGTTTTTCTTACAGAACAGCATTGGCTGTCCCAACTCAGTTTCAAGTATTCCAACTTCCAGATGATGCACTCTCATGTAAGAAGGCAGAAATTCGATATATTCGTCCACAGGAACGTTTAGAAACAGTGACTGTACATCAAATGAGTATAAGTAATTATTCCGATATTCATTGCCTCAGTCACGTCAGCAAGTTCGAAATTAACTTTCGGACAGAAATGGCCAGTTCAGTCACGAATGGGTTTCAGAAGTTCCGCGAGACATTTAGCTACTTTGTGGTGTGGTGAGTTAGACAGACAGAATTTGAACAAAAACCGTTGGAACACGAAAACTAACACATGTAAGCATCTCACGTTCTCCCCAGTAACCAATTTACGATAACATGAAACTTTTTTCATACAGTAGTTAGGTGTTAGATGAGATGGATAGTTGATCGGTAGGTTAGGAAAGGTCACCCAGTCCAGGGCAGGGTCAAGCTCAAGAACAATTTTTTCTGAATACATGGGGTCGGTTTCAGTCGATTGATTGCGACAACTTCAGCAAACCGCAAGAATCTTGGATTAAAATAACTTAATAAAAAGTGGCTGAAGTGGAAATCCGGGTTTGTGAAGTTTCGAAAGTTCATATAGCTATGAAACCTGGATTCCAGGTGACTTCAAAGGTTTAAAGATTGCTTCATTGATGAAGTCACCTTCAACTAATACTTGCAGTTTTCTATTTATACTCCGCTCGAAGTCTACCAGGTTGTCGGGTTTTAATGTTCAAATTTCAGGGTATTACTCAAAATGGGCTGCAACTTATTGGTGTAATCAGTTCTGTCCATCAGATCAGCCTATTTTCTCCCTTATTCAAATTATTGACGGGAAAAGAATGTTTCAGGTTTTTACGCGGGCACTTTATTTGCCTGTACCTCAATACACCTATCCAGAGGACGTTAACTACTTAGCACATTTGTTTCTTAGTAAAATCGTCCTATGCTTTCTTTAGTACTTGAGTTTCTGGGTCATTTGGCGAACGTTTGCCGCACCTCTTAGTGAACTGCGAATGGATGCCTGATTGCGTGTCCAGCTGGTACATATTCAAGTCTACGCGGTGGATCCACCAAGCTCAACTCATTGATAGCCACCATGCTAAGTAGCCCGATGAAACTTAGTGTCAAGATTTGATTAAAACTCGGTTCCTTGACTGGGTATATTCATGTACAGGTACACATAAACACATCCACAAAAGCTATCGATTAGCTGGCGCTAGTATCCTGCCAAATAACAAACTTACACACAAAACATTTAAACATGTACATTATATGCCGACCAAATCAAACAAAGCATCCACTACATGATCCTTCTACGGAGCATGCAACTTGGCGAATTAACAGGTATATTTTACATGTGAAAACATTGTTGAGGATATCACAAAATTGGTACTGTTCATCAGATATCGAACTAATGGGAAGTCATCGTGTATGCACTGCTCGGCAAAAAGTGTAAACAGACCGTTCATATTTACAAACGGGTTTAGGCACGGAACGGAGAGAAAATGGTCACCATTCTCAACTTACTGCAATGTTGCGTTTGTGCTGACCGAATGTTTATTCGCCAAGAGTGAACGAGACAATTCATGTTGATACTCTTGCCTGCCTTTCGGTGAGGTTCATTTATGTGATGATTGTTGAATATGACCCAATCAAGTAGTCGTCAATACACTTGACGCAACATAAGTCACGTGACACACTGACCGTAAAAGAAAAAGCTGGGTGACCGATTGCAGTGCGCCTGGTGGATGCATCAAACACGGTTTCAATACAGAGGGCTAGATGAAAATGTACACTCCCTTAGATCCAAGCACTGGTGATTCAACGATCACATAAACGTTCCCATGAAGCACAATGATGATAAGTCATTAGATGTATGAGCTGGTATCTAGTCAACTGGAAAAGTGAGTCGGTTTGCATGGACCATACTAACAGCGGTGTAGCTACAAGTACATGCAGCTAGAACATTTAGTAATACTCTTCTCTGTCTGGAACGCTCGGTACTTTGAAGGTGGCCCTGCCATTAATGATCGATGAAGTTTGGTATGATGGTTTACGTAGTCTAACATTTAGAATTGCTTTTTCCTGGTTTATTCTATACTGCAAGCTTCCTTAGTTTTTGATTAATATTTCGCAGCGGAGCCGCAGGAGTCATGATGGTCTCAAATGAAGTCGAATGACCCGAGAATAAATGTTATTTAGCCTGGGCCTTTAGTGACAGTTAAGGAGGTCAGAGTGCGCCTGCATTAAGACAGTCAGTCGAAAGGTCAAGTAGTGTCCTTGTTTTACTGACAAGCTTCGGACAGCTTTTCGATGTCAACTGAAACTGGCCGCTTGTTTTCCCCACGTATTTCTGTATTTTGTCTGGCAAAAAGCTGGGATCTTCAAGGACAGTACGGTATACAACCGGGAAAACCGGCCATTTCATCGGACTACACATGCGTCACTGTTTACCTAAGCATAAGTCGTTCAACCATTGAAGTCTTTATTATGTCTACTGATCAGTGAAACTAAAAACGAGGTGTATCACCATCTATCCATCCACCTCAGTGCTATACTTGTAATGTTAATTTCACTTTCTCATCGACTGAGTTGTCCATTTCTTAAACCCCTGTGCTTATGAAGAAGTTCCAGTATGTACATGTTCCATTGGTTGAGTTAGAACTTACTCAACTGACTTCGTTTTCCATTATAAGAACTAACGATTTCACGAATTTCAACAATTCAGTTGTACAGATAGAATAGATCCTTCATTTCCTGTTAAAAATACCTTCGCATTCATTCATATTTTTCTGCCAGCCCTGTTTAAAATTAAACGCTAGGCAGTTCTGTACTCAGCAAAGTTAGACTGCATTATTAATCATAACCAGGATGGTATTTCTGTTTCATATACTAGTGAGACTACCTTGTTGACAACTAGACTCCCGTTATTTCATTCGGTGAGACCGAGTACACCTAAAATCTCGGCCAAATCGTTTTACGACTAATACTCAGTGGTGACAGTGGAGCCGTTGATTACAGTTGACAAGATATTTGCTGTATCCTTCTGAGACGATCAGAGTACTATATACATGTAAATGTGGCTAAGCGTTTAAATAGGACAGTTCGATCATGTTAGCAACACGGTTGTTTCAGGGTAATGTGGGGGCGGAGTTCAACTCCACCTTGTAACAAGGATATTCGCAGCTCACGGCAGCAAGCCTTTATTCTAATAACTTTTCGGGAAACGGCTGGCCGAATGAGTGCAAAAACCGTGATTATTGACATTGAAGGTTAAATTTATGTCAACTGGTTACCTCCAACACTTATCAGTCATTGAATAATTGTTTATCAAAACGGATCAGGTTCTTGGATAGTTTTTCACGTTGAGAAATACCTACTAAAGTCAAGAGAGCAACACACTGGCGGACAGAGTTAACTTTCCGTTTGATCATGAGATTTAATGAAATAGTTACGAGGCTGGATAAAAACACTTGGTCATTAGGGATTAAATACTACATGTCTGCTGAAAGCTATGCGACCGCTGGTCTAAATTAAGAATTTGATTGACTATTGCCCAGGTGTGGACATTTCTTATACATTTAATTTAAGATATGTTGTGCCAAATATCAATGGTGAGATAGTTTGCCTACTATAACACACTGACGGACGTTAAGCCCAGTCGGGTTTATTTTGTCAGCTACTATTGACCCATGACAACAGAGTTGTCACAGAGATAACTTAATGTAGAAAGATAGTCAGGGGATCTAAACAGCGTGAACCGCCCACTGCACATCAGTAGACCTGTTCGTGTCAATAACTGATGAAGTGTGCTGGTCCATATTTAGATACTACAGCAGATTTAGCAGTTGGGCAGTGTCTACAGTATTGAAACAACGTTCGCTTGATGATGAGGCACGATTGTCATTTCCTTCACATAATGTAATAACTCAATTATCAACTTTTGATAAAGCATTAGATACCACGCGCGTGCCTACCCAGACACAATTCACTTTGCATACACTTTCCTTTTTCAGTATTCCGGAATTCTGGTTTTACTTATGTTGGGCGAGGTGGCTCTCTGTGTGGCAAGTTTTGTTGGGCATGAAAAGGTGAGTCAAATAACAAACATAAGTTTAAAAAAAAAGCTCATTAATGCATTATGAAGAATAAAGGTAACCGTGTTCCTCACTTGCAGGAAAGATACTTCAGTAATTCCGTGTAGTTTCAAACTGGGTTGAATAATTTGTGTGTAGCCATTTTATGCTCAGTAGCTGCCTTTATTATTTGAAAGGTTTAAGTAAGAAAATATGTAATATTTCTGTATACTTCGCTGCAGTTATCCGAATGTTACTGGTCAGTCATCGTATCTCAGTTGTTGCGACATGAAATTGAACATGCGCTTGAAAAACACGTAGAAAATGCTCAAACAGTCACTAGTTGTAAGTAAAAACGGCCGTAGCAATTATATACTTTATTACGTTCTTTGTACATTCTATTGATGAATTTCATTTATAGATTTAAGTCTACGAATATCTTATTCAAACATAACTTATGCAGATTATCTCAGAACATTTTTGCGTGAAATTTGCAGAAGTGTATTATTGACACTTAAATAAAAATGGGTTGCTGGATCAATAATTAATTTGCGACTTGAAAGTATTATTGCCCAGATATATTCTGAACAACATACTCTCTGTTCTTATGTCGAAAAAGTTCCGGTGTAGTAATGTGATACAGGTTAGTAAACAGATTGATTTTCACTAAATCCGCTTTAAGTTGAAAGGACTAGAGAATTACTATTCTCAAGACACCGAAGGCAATCAATTCAGTTTAGTCCAAAATTTCACCACACATCAGTTTTACAGAATTAAAACGAGTGTTACGAAATTGCATTTGATTTTTGCTGTGGGTTGAAATTATCAGTTCCTTTTATGGCTTGCGTATCAACTGTGTAGACTTCATTTAAACCGAATGAGAATAAATACGCTAAAGAGAATATTTCCAGACAGTTGGTATGAAAGGGTGTATTTTGAGCGAGATTGCATCAGAATCTACTCAGACAATTCTGGGAGTAGCATTTTTGCTCATGATGAGGTCACATAAGAAATATATAGCGAGTTCAAATGGTGACGCGCACATTCAGTGTTCGCATCCTTTTCTAAATTAATCGACGAATTTTCACATAGTAGTTGACTATATCGTCATAGTAAACGTGTTCTTGTATGACCAACGTATACCTGACTTATGATATGGTCAGTTATTCTGAACTACAGCAAGGATTTTAAAGTGCAGTACACTTAACAGGACTCAACGAAATAACAAAATTATAGAAGGATCAGTTTGCCTAAATATCAACCATGCCCGGAATGGCTGGAATCTTCCTGTCTTTTACATTGAGAATACAATTTTTAACTATTAGTCTTGTGTTTGCTTAATGCTCACCTACCCAAATCAGTACCTGTGTGATACTAACGTGTGTTCCTGCAAGCCTTGTTAATAGTGTCAGACTTTATTAATAATGCTCCGGAATGTGTATGAATAGGGAGGTGACAACTAGGTCGTTTCACGTGATTATTCGCCAAGTGTATGATGGTCTGGCTGCTGAAGTTCACTTGACAAACATTACTATTCAACCGACATAATCAAGATGACTACCCTCCTCATACTAGCGGCTGAAATGTTTTTTCTTGAATCGCGCTATACATGACGTATTTACACTCTGCCCCGCGTAAACAGTACTAGCTGAAACTTACCTGAACTCGTCATCATCGATGCAAACAGTTTATGGAATGCAAGTGTTTATCATTCAAAACGAATTTAATTGTTTATCATCCAACTTACTTCAGGTTCAACGCAAAGCTTCGGTTCACATGGTCCGAGCTATGTCCAATTATGAGAATGAAAGAGGTACTCGTTTTGGGATTGATATGATTCAACAAAAGGTAAGATATTCTAGCTTCTATACTTTCTACCAAGTCCTCATTCTGCATGCGTACACCCAACGGGGGGTCAACACAGTGATTCGAATGTAATAAGCTAATAGTGTGTTTCAGTTGATTTATGGTGTCCTTTGCTCGATAATGTTTTTAAACGTGTTTTGACGTTATTTCACACATTTTATTCCAACATCAATTTTAACTCGGTTTATTGTGAAAAACACTTCGTCCCTTTCACTCTGAGGGTTTGGAACAATGCTTCCCCCCTAATTCACTTTTAGAAGTGTTGAGGAAAAATGCCAGATCACTTCAATGCACTGCAATGTCACCGCTGAATTTCTGTATTGCCCACGGTTTTACACCATAATATGACCATAGTGGCCACTCTTTGTTTCAGGTGAGAGAGGGATCTTTCTTTTTGTGATTAAAAAATCATCTTCAAAACTTAGAAGGAGCGAAATTTACCCTTTCAAATTTAGTGATCAGCTCTCCATCACTTTCAGTTCCGCATACTTTTTGAATAGATAATCGTCTTCAGCATCTTATTACTGGACATTCAAATGGGACTCATAAATCAAAGACTGACCTATACTCCGCACTTCTGTCAAATGTTCCATCGACTATTTTCCATTCCTGTATGAAATAGGTGCAAACAGATGTAAGTGCATTTTCAAAAATGCCCCCAGTTAGTGGATGAGGTGAGAAACAGAAATTTTATCACCAAAAGGACGTTCTTATATCCAACTTAGAATGTGAAAACTTGTTTCCCGTTACAAATCCCCGTTTGATGATACAGGGCATACCTTGAGAGCTAGATAGAGGTTCCTAGTTGAAACTTTAAAGTCACGTTCAAGAGGCAACTTCGAGATCGGTGGTGTTTTGAGGCTGCTGAATGTGTTCAGTCACATTAAGAAATGTGAACCATCTTCAATTATAGGATAGTCGACGTCTGCGTTCAAGTGCTCACACTGGATGGCTCTAACGGGTGAACAAGTATATGGTTATAAAACTCGCGTTTCAAATTGAACGCCATCTATATTGGATCGCAGCTTTCTCATTCAGTTAAGCCTTTCGGCCAGCCCACTTTGGCGGACAGCACTGGACTTGAGCTTCGCTCTCATGAGACCTCACAATTGGTGCACATCCTCGTGCGGAGCGGAATTTGTAACCTAGGTGGTGTTTATTTTGAAATAATCTAAATCCCCGAACTTTCAATAAACAGTAAAAAATACTGGGTTGGTTCAGTGAAGTCATTAACTTCAACCTAACTGAGTGGTCCTGATCACAGTAGTATCGGATGAATTGAACGGAGCGATTCTGTTTATTCTCCTTTCGAAATGATCGGGCAAGCTGAATACAATCCACAAAAGGTTGTTGTTGAGCGTTTGGATATGATCATTTAGTCACGCTTATTGTGAAGTTACTGGTGTTGTAGTGATTGAATTGGTCTCAAAAGCACAAGGGCTGGTTTGCGAATTCCGGTCCGGACGAGAATATTCCCCAATGAAGAGCCCCGATAAGAACGATACTCGAGTCTGGTGTTTCCTTTCGAAGTGTGTCAGCCGACAGACTAATCTTAATGCAAAGACTGTTATCAAGCATGGGTGGTGTTCGATTTGAAATAATCTAAATCCTCGAACTTGTATCAAACAAACTTGCAGTTGGTTGCCAAAGACAGGCGAACTCAAGTTTTCAACTTTCAAGGATGCACAAAAGCAGGTGACTAGGTCGTGCATTAAGGATCATATCTATCCGTTTGCTACGCCAATCGCCTTTTTCCGACGCCCATACCAGCTGGTCTGGTTCCTGAAATGGATAATTGATAGCCTGGGGTACAGAAATGGGCACCAGCAGCGGTAGGTTGCCCAGTGTTGGTCGAAGTAGTCTCCTGGTTGGGGTCCTCGCGACTTATATAGACGATGGCCAGAGAGTTTCTAGTTTATCTGACAGTTATTCGAGCTTAATGGATCGGACACTGACAACAACACTCTGTTAGTTACTAAGTTAGTGCTAGTAGTGAACAGGGTAATGAACTTACTTTCAGCTGCAAACTTAAATTTGCTTATAAAGTCCGGACGGTGCGATATTTTGGAACGGCTTAACTTTGTTTTTTTTGCAACGCAGTAGAGGTGTTAGGAACGATCACAGCCAACTGTTCGGAAGATAACTTGGGATCAGTAATGGCGTTATTCCCAAAATATGAAATATTACTACTGTTTATACTTAACTTAAACGATCTAAGCATGCTACAGAAATCACTCTGTTGAGAACTACACGTTCCTTTTACCAGCAACCAAAATACTGTTAATCCTATACGTAGACATTTTAAACTTATGTGTGACTGCTAATGGGGCTTCTCCCCCGTATGCTTGTGGTAGTGCCTTCATTGTTAGCCAGATCGTGTGACTTAAATATTGTTTATCGGAGTCGTTTAAGTGACAGCCTCTTGACATTCAATCTTGTTACGTTCATCTTGAAACACTGAACTATATGATAGAACCTATGAAAACCATCATTGGACAAGCACGTAGAACACGGTGGTTGACGTAGGCTAGGTGACTGAAACATTACCTCTTAACTGATCTATCTCACTGCTACCTGTGCACTGGTCGATTATTCACTTACTATGAGGGAATGAAGCGATTCGTTTTTTATATTACTCCTCGGTTTTCGGTACCGACTGACTGTGTGACAGCTCGAAAGGGCCCAGATTTGAAAAATCTAGACTTCGGCTGGACCTGACTGTAACATTCGCTGAATAGACCTCATTCGACTAGCTGTCAGAACAACTGGTGAAGCACGAATCTACTGAGTTGGGCATGCTGAGTGTAAAAGAAAAACTGGGTAACTGATTGCAGTGCGTCTGGTGGATGCATCAAACACGGTTTCAATACAGAGGGCTAGATGAAAATGTACACTCTCTTATATCCAAGCACTGGTGATTCAACGATCACATGAACGTTCCCATGAAGCACAATGATGATAGGTCATTACATGTATGAGCGTGTATCTAATCAACTGGAAAAGTGAGTCGGTTTGCATAGACCATACTAACAGCGGTGTAGCTACAAAGACTTGTGGCTAGAATACAATATTCTCTTCCTGGAATGTTGGGTAGTTTGAACGTGGCCATGCCCCTACCAATCGATGAAGTTTGGTATGATGGTTTACGTAGTCTACTATTAAGAACGGCCTTTTCCTGTTTTATTTTTTATTCATATAGATTGAACATCGTCCCCAGTTGATCGCAGCTGTCGCATTCCTATAGACCTTCCAGTTGGCGTCTTTCGCTTTGTTCATTTTTGCTCTACTGTTCATACCATTCAGGCTACACGGTCCGACTGACGAAGCGACAGCAGGGATGAAGGGTGCATTCAAGCAATAATCAAAAGGAATTTATCAAAAATCACTCGGCGCTCGATAGTGAGGTAGGGGTGCGCGCTTCAAAATAGCGCTAACTGCGTACGTAGGTTGCGCCTCCTCTTGCTGACATGTCCAAGGTGGCTCACTGGTTCTAAATAATCATCGTTTGTTTGCTCATAAGAGTGCATATATTGGTATCGTTTTTGAGGACGGAAGTTTGGAAACCGCTCGTCTATTATGTTCTCAATTTGTATATTTTGGTTAACGTCGATAAGACGGTTAGAGATTCTTTTGGACTAAACATTCGTGAAGTGATTTTATTGGCGTCATTATCACTATGGTAGTCAATAAGCCTCGAATTATACCACAGCAGTGTAACTAACTAGAAGTTGCAACTGTTTGTATGAGCGGGTTAGTAACACGCTCCGGATCCCCTTTTTAGTTTTCACATGGAGTCAGACTTGAAGTATTCATGCCCGTCCATCGTACTGTTAACAAGTAATCGCACCTATACTTGGCCAACTTTAAACAAACTGTGTCGTGAAGTAGGATCGTATACGCGCCCAATACTTTGATACCCTTGTGGTCAGACATTAAACAGCTAGTCGTTATTTCCGTATGAAGTGTGGAATGCCTACTAGTTGCATATCTTATGGACACTTAAAATTGGTGTAAATGTAGGAGGCTAGCATAGCACCATAAGTACTGTATTAACGTATTGGCATCAGCATTTAAAAGCTCACCTAATTACTGATAAATGTATACTTCTATTGCCCTAATGAAATTAAGACAGCGGTTCTTGATACATACGTCCAGATAGGAAAATTAGTGTTGTTGCTATGTCTTAAACGATGACAGGTGGATTTTGTAACTACGAATGAGAGCAGTGATGACCAAAACAGTTGTAGTGGAAATTTTAACCGTGACAACTTGAGTATACACTACCAAATAACGATATCTCAATGATAGTCAGTGAAAAAGTTAAGACAATGGTTTAGTTCTTTAATGTTGGGATTGGTGTACGAGCTTAATGCAGTGGCACTCGCCTGGACCGTGTCCTGTCCTGTCCTGTCCAACTGTCATCCTATCTGCTCCGATCCGGGTCCAATCCCGTCAGGCATGCTTGTGTATCGACCGCACTGAATCACATCCAGTTGGAGCGTTCCAATTGGCTGAGTGTGGAGATGATTGGGTGCGTGTGGAAGGGAGTTTTCGGGCCGATGAATTTGTGGACGAGCATGTACGGGCTGGGACAGTGAGTGTCACTTAGGCTAGACGACTTGACACATGATGGGCCACGTGAGAGGGTGAAACAACGGCCACAGATTGCGTTGGCGCACAATGGCGTAGACCTATGGGTGTTATGTGATTAACGGTCTCAAGCATGGAACATCCCAGGATAATTTGAGGTAGACATCCCTCCTGAGAGTGATAACTGATAATATCCTACCGTTAGTTTTCTACAAGTTGACATAAACACTAAATTTCCACCCTTCCAACCCTTCGCTCTGATCTACCCGACACTAACCATACGACTGTTAGAAGCTAGCCCCATGGATAAATGCACACACACACTGGTCCTACTCTCACCACTGTTAATATGTACAAACACAAGTACAGGACATAGTCTGCAGATATGGTCTGCAGGTTTGGTGATCATGTGCCCTTTGTCCGGTCGAGCGATAGTTTTCTGTTATCAATCACGGTTTGAGCCCCAAATGAGAAAGACCATCCTTAAGCCACGTGTGAATTGAAAGAGTAGTTATGATGCTAACTTATTGTCTACTAAGTCTATTGAGTTTGCAACAATACCACATGTATTGCTCACTATTACAGTTGTGATAAAGGCGATACATAGAACGTGCATACTGTTGTATACTCATTGAGATACCACCCCAGTCGGTCTACGTATAATAGCTTTTTACGAGTTTTCCGTTTAAAAAGATAATATGATGCAAGAGTTCAACAAGGATAGCTAGTGTCTAACCAAACACCGAACGTAGTTGATCACAGCTTTTGTAATCCACATAGACATGACTCAGCGTTTGGAGGTGACTGATCTGTTATCCAAAAGGTTAATTTGCGCGGTCGTCATACAAACATGTAGATCTGATTTTAAATCTTAGTTTGGGTAGTTACATTCGTTAGGATTGAGTTATAACAAGATCAAAACACAGTTAATTTTTTCGAATGAGACGGACGAAAACTCATACAAGGAAGCTGCTGATAAATGTGAATAGTTACTCAGTTTACATCAAACAATTCCTCGAATACACATTGGTTAATTGACATTCGTTTACCAAGATGAAATGCTCCCATTTATAATTGAAATGAATACACTACCGTTGACAGCCAACGCATGGATGACAGTGCAAACGCAGGCACGTATGCCGGTTCTGAACACTGGTTCAGCATGTCCCAGGGTGAATACCTGACCCAGGTGTGATGGTATTTCCATGTCACGTTTTATCCAGATGCTTTGTTTAATCACGTTTACTTACACGCTATCGGAAAAACACCCACAATTTCTAGAATAGAGTAGATAATGGAGTAATAATATTATAGTATCAAGGATATGGTTATTGTGACCTTGGTACCCCTAGTAATTCATACGGATAAGGTATAGATTTATCCTCATAATTGCATAAGTCCCTCGGCACCGCTTATAAGTTCGTTTGATGTTACCCGGGAAATGTTACTTGATGATTTGATCACGTCGCTAGTGTGGGAACAGTTATCTTCGATGTATATACCTGTCGTCTTTTCGACAGCGCTCATGCCATGTTTAGTTCAAATGCTTACTAAGAAGTTCGGTGAACAGGAAATCCAAAGTGTTCAATTACTAAGGCGGTGGATACGTAGTGGACTGAAACAAATGTGACTTCATGTGTTACGACCGACTTGCGTAAGTCTGAGGGTGACTAATTATGAGGCAAGCACTAAGCTACTTCTTCACAGGGTGTGGGTGGTTCAACCCATTCCGGAGAAGTTCCTGAACACGAATGAATTGCTGGACGTAAACAGGTTTGGGATTACACATCTGAATAGCCCTTCAGTTTGTGCACTCACGCAAACTTGTTTCGGCATAACAGACTCAGTGGTTTGTTTAGATTTTCACAACACACTTCAACAACTAGTTACTTAAATGTCCTCAAGTTACTCACTAGAAGGATCAGTAGTCTTTCAGAAATGCCAATAACGTTTTACATTTAAGTTAATTTCTCATCCACGGAAACTGTTTTAGAAATGTATCCGGTTGCATGTAAATCACCACGGTTTAAAATATCTGTGGGTTTTAAAGTTGGACAGTGACCGACGGTTTTATCCGAATAGTGCAATGTGAAGGGTCAAGAAGCCCCAATAATTCAGTTACACTTCATCTCAATTACAGAGCATGCTTCATGTGAATTCTACTAACCTATGTAACGTAATGATGTTATATTGTGGCTTAACAGTAAAACTTCAAAGAAGAATGCGGCAAATCTAGCGGCTTAAAAGTTTTGTAGTGAGCTTTTAAAAAATGTCCATTCTTTATGTGATTGCCTGATAAGGAGTGATTCAACCCGCAGGGTATAATGTTTGTAGGAATAGAATTTTTTCGTATAGCAGCGGGAAATTCACTAGACCATACGGGTTAGCTCAATATTTGGTGGCGTCCTGTGTTGCCTAGTAAAACGAAAAGCACGGCCTAGCTGTAGTAAGTTGAGGGTATTAGGTCCGTTTTGCATTCCAGAATGACCACAAAAGGCTCATAATAGAGTAAAATGTACCAAAACTGGAATCCTGGGAAACGGACATTCTAGAACGAAGGAGGATCAGCAATGAAATGTCTTTTGAGGATGAGCATATTGAACATTGTTTATTTAATTCAGTGGAACTCAGTGCATGTACAGCTGGACCCAGAAGGTACCACCACCTCCAGTCAAATGTGATCAACCCAATGATAACAGCTTATGTTGTCTTTGCCAAGTTATATGACACTGTGATGAAAGTTACGCGGACTAAACTGTTAGATGCCTGGTTTGTACAGCGCAGTGACATTTGCTTAAATGAATACAACAGTCAGTTACCGAAAAACAACAACATGGTTAAAACATGCAAAGAATCAGGTTTCGTAATTTTCGAAACATGGCTTGAACATTGGTCATGTTATCGGCTTACGCATTCAAAACCCTAAAATCCTCCTCCCTTGTTGTCGGTCTAGAAAGTATTGTGTGGGAACTTGGACCTGTTATTGAACTGCCGATCATTTCTAGCGTCCTGGTTTCTTATCTGTCAACCTGCTCGTTTGATGTACAAAGTGATTAAGGATATTGCGAATTTGATACTGATGAACTGGTCCGAATTTGTTAATCAATCGCTTTGCATGTTCCGTATTTTTCAAACCTCTAAAAGCAACCGAGAATTTTAATTTGTCAGCCTTTCCGAAACAACAAATCTGATTTGACAGTTTTTTACTCATTCATGATGATGAGTTGTGAGGATATACGTGGTTAAACGTAGAAGTTACCCTTTGTTATTTTTGCCGATCCATCGTGAATTCGACTAGCGTTCTCGAATTTTCCATTCGTGTTTACTGTCTTGACTGTTCGCCTTGAATACAATGGGTACAGTCATCGTTTGATTTCCGCTTGACCTTTCAGCACCTTGATATCGGATGTTATAGCGAAGAGTGTTTGGTAGATCACGTATACTGTCTCGCTTTATCATGAAAACATAATCATGGCTTCTGTTTATTCTAAGAACTTGTTTTGGTTTCTCAATCTCCCTGACAAACATGAAATGATTCGATGTAAAATATACGTCCCGACCCCCCAAAAATGGTTTGGAAAACGGTACTTGAAGTTCAGGAAACGATTTACTTTCTTATCTGTTTGCGCCACTCAACTGCTGGCTTAAGCTAAAGTGCGTTCAATGCAGTAGTAGTTAGGGAACTATTGCTTACTTAAACAAAGGCAGGTATGGGTTATGTTTCAGACAAATATGTTGATTATAGGTTGTTCCTAAAACCCTATGGCTAATCACAGACCGTTTGGCAGACGCCCAGATAATATTTTCAGTGCACTTAATTGTGAAAAAATAAAAACGCTATCTATCATTAAACGAGAATTTCTACAAGCTAAACACTTAGCCTGGAGAACCGTCTGACATGCGCAGTGCAATTGTTTTTTATCCAAGATTTGGGAAACAATATCTCTGGTGATTGTTTGTCTCGAACCAAACACGATGGATTTTTTTTTCATTTTCTAGAACTGTTCGGAAAGCATATTTTGTTGTCAAGTTCTTGATGATCTTTCATATCAAACGCATCATTTTTGCACATAAAGTTTAAAGTGGCCAATTGCAGGTCAATTTCTTTCATGGTCCGTACATTTAAATTTAACTCAGTCCTCTGATGTTTCACGCATAGGATCTATCTCGCAGGTGATCAGGCACACATGAATAGTAATCCCATATTACCAAATGTAGAGCCCAATTTTAAATAATTTTGCCCAGAACTGTTCACATGATCATGAAACTAAGATCAGTCATAATCGAATGAACTAGAAGTTAGATTGTGAATTACCATATTTTAACGTCCCTCGGTAAAATTTCTTTTTCCTCTGCGTTTTAGTTTAATTGTTGCGGAATTGTGGATTATCGCGATTGGGGGCATGTGTTTGCGCTCCCAATTGTTCCCCGAAGTTGCTGCATAGACCAGACGCACTGCCACAGGTCGTATAACATTACAAACGTGTATACAATCCCACCGGGAATTCGGAATACGGTAAATCAACAAAACCTTTTTACTACTGAATATTTAGTACGAATATCATAAATCATATTTAAATATTATCTATCAAGCGCAGTATTTCTATTTCAATTTACATATAATCTAATTTCACCTGGGTGCGGTGGTTAAACAGCTGGCATTCAATTTTTATTCCATTGTTTTCAGTCGAAAATATGACAGACCCACACACAACGCGGATTTTGACACCCGAGTTTTCGACATAACTGATAAAAAAACATAACAGACAAAATATCTGGTAAACTTTTTCCTTAATTTTCAGTTACTCTATATATCTGGAAGGATAAGCAGAAGTCAAAACCTTGCTTACAAAATGTTACTTCCAGGCCCAATACAACTTAGTGTACACTAAAATGATTATAAACCGAAGATTGCATGCTTCCAATACAGTACACTGTATTGGAAGCACACATCATTTGGGAGTTACTGGCATGAGTACCGAGAATCTACGTCAACTTTTCCACTGATGGTAGACCATAGCAGACCATGAGCGCCCGAAAAACAGGCTTCTGAGTGTACGGCCGGATTCCGATGGTTTCTACAGCCACCAGTGGGACATTTCACAGTGTTCTTGTGCCTCTTTCTACAGAATCCCGAAAATCGCGTTGCCCTGATAGGGGAGCGTTAGTGCCGCCTAAAAAACTGATACAATTATATTTGTTGAGAAGACAGTATTTCAGAGGTTTTAGGAAAAATGGATTGTGATTATTCTTCTATGTAACAGTTAAACAAGTGAGTGAGAGATCTCAACAAAAAGACGCTTTTTGGTATTAAAATTACGTAATCTAAAATGATTGTTTACAGTTTAACTCAGAAGACAAACGTACAAAGTATGGAGAGTGTCACGTAAGCCAGTTCCACTTAGAAAACAGATATAACTTTTAACTGTAACACAGTGTTCAGTTGGCGAACTGAATCGTAGTTTACTACCTTCTTCAAAACGTCGATAACCTAGCGCGCACAAAGTAAAATATATCTTATAAGAGACCCAACTGCGAAAAATCTAAACTTACGCTGGATTCGAGCTTGCGGCAGAATCAACATGCCCACACGCGACAAATGTTCTACCAATCAAGATACAAAGCCACGCCGAAGCTCAGAAATATCACAAATCCATCTACTGTATATAGAATATATGTCACCAGTTTTCTGGAACTTCGTTTATATTAGTCGAATACAGGGCATATTTTTATCACGGGTGTCACCTTCACCGGTAGAGTTCACCCATCTCCACTCAAAATGTGTCGGTGGACACAAGGCAAATTCCTGTCCCTTGATCACCTCTGCATAACTTTGCCACTATCATGGTGTGAAGTGTGGTTCACATTACCATGTAACGAAATAACTGTCCATCGCCCTGTTGACCCTATTAACCAAAATCGCAATAAAAATGGCATACGTACTAACTAAAGTGGAACTGAGGAGGTAGGGGAGTTCAGGCGACAGCAAACTGCTTCCTGTCAACAAACTGAATAACCGCTAGGAACGAGGTTATAGCTACCAACCGGGTAGTTTGCTTAATAGTGTTTTAAATTGGACACAACTCTTATTCGATCACAGCTTACGCGTTCAGCTAGACTTTCCAGCCATCACTTTTCAGACAGAAATGGGATTGTCAGAGTTAATCATTAATGCATAGTTTTGTTCCGAAAAGAGTTTGATCTATGTTTCTAGTGCGCCACTTAATAGCCACAATGACATTCTAAGCTACTACACCTCCTGGGTACCATTGAGATAATTGCTTCAGTGTGAATTGCAAAATGGTTTTCATCTTGACAAACACTACTTCTAAACGATTCTCTACTACACTGATTCTCTTGCAGGGTTGCTTGAAGGCCCTCTCTCTGTGGGCTGAGAACAATGTCGGCGCTGTCATTGCTGTCCTTGTGGCCGCTTGTGTCCTCCAGCTACTTGGGATTCTATTCGGTTTCATCCTAGCGCAACGCTTGAAATCTGCGTTTCCCACTTAGCACTACCGGAAACGACAGTGCTGTGCTGAAATCTTGCTTTAGTGTGAAATAAAAAGTCAACTGATTGTTCTAGACATATTGTTGCTTAAAGCAACAGTCTTTTCCGCATGACCTAAAAATAATTTCGGTTAAACTCTTTGTTCTGAATAAAGGCATTTGTTTCACTACGATTTTGGAAGACGCACAATGATTACTTTGATTTATTTAGATACAAAATTAGGTGCAGAATGTGGTTATCCACAGCAAAATTAACTGTGACCTTGAGCAGAGTAAAGGGTTATGTGCAGATTCTCAACTCTTTTCACTAATAATTTAACGAGAAAATAATTGACAACGTAGATTCTTCAGTAATAGCTCGGAAAGTAACACACGAGAGTGATTTATATGGTCTTTTTTGTGTGTAGCAATTCGCCTTGTCTGTGTAGTTTTCAAAATTCTGTTAACCAAATCTCAGTGTTCTCAAAGCAGCGGAGTTTATTTATAATTTAAGGATATACTTGTGAATGTTAAGTAAACACACTTATTGGGATTGTTTCGCCTCTGAGACCGAAGCCTCTTCAAACTAGCGGCTTAATCACAAGGATGTGGACGGGCGTAACTATTGGGACCTGAAAATAATGCGTCATAAGTTAAGCGGACAATGATGGATTAGTGCCATGATAGGAAAAAAATTGAGGACAGTTGGCGCATGACAAAAAACGAAACTGACGAAGTTAGTCAGATTAGAGTGTCAACGAGTTATACCTTACTGAGAAGAAAAGTAGATGCGATGTTGTTATCGGTTCTTTGGTCTTTTGAAGTCGTCAGTCCATTCAGCCGACAAACTGATCTAGCAGAGGTCGGCTGCCGTGAGTCTAAGAAATCGGAATCACCTACTAAAATCACACATGATATCAACAACTTCGGTTGCTTCTGAAATCAACAATTTCAGTTTAATGTTAACCCTTTGCCTAATCGCCTCACCATATTCGAAACGTGTGTCTAATGCGGGACAAGACGAAGACGAATCCTGATCAGTATCTGATACTGAAGTGTATGTTGAAGTGATCACATATTCTCTTCATTTTTATTGATTCCAACTTTCAGTTTTTATGCAGCTTGTCCAATATAGATTAATAAACGACTCTTGTGTTTTTAGTCCTATATACGCCACTAATGCTTCGCTGGATAAGTAAGGAATGAGGTTTCGTCGCTTTTTGAAAAACAGTCATGGCGTCTACTTCACAGAAACTTTAAGGATAACCTGTACGTAGTAACAGTTGTGCTCTTCCTTTCCGCCATCACCTCTGATGCTGTGTAGAACCTTCCCCCTTTGTAATTGTCTGGTAAAAATGTTCTGCAGGGTTTTCTCTGTGCGGTGATGCGACAAGCGCTTCTTTATGGGCTGATCACAGCACGACATCCCCATTACCAAAAGGTAATGTTTCTTGGAGCGAAGAGTTTGTTATTATTGCATACTGGTGTTTAGAGTGAGCAGGTTTGTAACTGAGGTCAGCCCCCACGTTCCTAGTTCTGTCAAAAGAAGTAGTCTTGGGGACCTGTCTTAAACTTTAAGCTGAACAGTCAAGAAAAAATGGTTCATTATTGCTATATCCCAGTTTTTATTATCCTGCTGATCTTTTTAGTGATGACATTCAGAGACGTTAACGAAGACAAACCCACGTACTAGCATTTTGACAACAGCAGGTTACGCCCGAAAAGACAAGCTTATACCGATAGATTGAGAATAACGTAACGTTACGAACAAAATCAGCAAGTCATTTTACATCCCTCATATATGCGCCAAGCCGTAAATTCGATCGGCAATTTGATTGCCTTCGGATCGATGGAGCGCTATTGACAGAACGCGTTCCATAGTCAAAGCACAAAGGTCCCGGTTATGAAAGAATGAATCAGCTTATCTAGAATATTTTATGTCAGATAATATCCAACGTTATTTAGAACTTGCACTTTAACTCCGTTAGAAACTAAGTGAACAGAACACATGGCACACAGTTATCGTGGACGTCTTAGCAAGGATGGTCCGATTAAATCCACTTTTGGTGAATCTATCCGACAACTGGCAAAATCATATTACCCATACATTTACTCCGATAGTAGGAACATTTCAAAACCGGTTGTGGATTTACAGTCTGCTTTTGAGATATGCTCCGAGTCTTTGGAAGAATACGATCGGGTTTCAGGAGAAATGACCAGTTTGAGCTATTCGATATTTGGTCTGGAGCAAGCACTGTACAGAGCTCTCACTGAATTGACTATAATTCGAGAGGAAGTATGTGACCTAATGAATGCTTTGCGCACTAGCGAGAAGTTTAACCTACGTTTGTTGGATCAGCTGTCAGTTCTGGATGAAACAATACAGAGTGGTGTAGATTCAGGAAAATCGGTGTTGAGTGCCAGTAAATTGCCGCTAAATTCAATTGGCATGGCACCAGAGCATTACATGATTCCGAGAGCCACTCGTGAAACGCTGGAAAATATCATTGATCAGGGTAAACCGGGAGCATATAGTACACTTGGGGCAGACTCTCTACTGAAAGAGAAAATAAGTCCAGACTATGCCCGACTGACGTGGTTAGTTCAGATACAACGCGATTTGGCAAACAGGCATGCGGAATTTAGCTTTTTGGTCATCAGTCTGTGGTCAGAACAAGTGCGAGACAATTTTCACTTATCCAGTAGAAAAAACGGCTGTTTCCCAGGCTCCCCGAAGACATCATATGACCGACGTGGAAGACCATCCTCTGAAGAAGACAACTTTTTACGTATGGCCAGTGCGGCTAAAATTGAAGAATTGCCTACAGTTGTACAAACCATTCAAGGTCGAGTTTTTGAACTGGGAGGTCTAATCGTAGATGAATTAAACCGCTTACGAGCGGCTTTTGAAGAGACTAAAATGCAACATCGCAATCTGAACGTAGAATTAAATGAAAGAAGACGTCAGCTAATCGACAGCTTGTTGGCAACGCACAGTGCAGTGCAAACTTTGTTGGACTTGGACGAACGTAATGATGCATTAGTCGGCAAACTAGTGAAAACGCGACCGTTATTTGCTGATTTGTACAGAATAGTTCAGAGCGAAACATTGTCTGACGAAATTCGCACTACGGCCCCAATTCAAGGGTTGGCGGATGTGTTGGGACCACAGAACTGGAAGATATTTGTGGATCAGTTGGCCAAATTACGTGTGAATCCAACGGAGGACACAACTGAAGTTGACTAATTTATTCCGGTTATAACAATAATTAAAGATGAATTTCAGATAACTCCCTCCAGAAACATTCATTGGAGAATTTAATTTTGACACTCAAATACTGTCAATATTTCACCGACAGACAATGGCTCATCTGAGGTGAAACTAAACTGTACCTTGCTCTGTTAATCTTTTCAAACAAGTATGTGAATTTACCTCTTACGCAACGTTTGATCAAAAATACTTCAAAAAGGTCTTAGGTAAGATCTGTAACTATCCTCATAGAAAAAATTCGGCCCATGTTGGCAGAGTCTGCGGGATGAAAGTTTACAGTAACAACTGTTACACCCATTGTACAGTGTATGCGCAGAAATGATCCAGAAAAATAACAATCAGGATAGCCCAGGGACACACCTTAGTTACACCGTCAAATAGGATTTCGGAAAAGACAGTTTAGACATTTTCATATTTAGTCACTCACCTCTTGTCACCTCACCTCTTGACATACTGCCAACTTGTTGCCTGCACCCTTTCCGGCTAATTATCCTTGATTTCGCTATAACTGTGCGCATGTGTGTAAGAATCATACTCGTTGGCAATCTGGTTCTACAGTGTTCACCTCAACAGAGTGAGGTTGACCAAATGAGGAACTATAAACAATACCTAGCAAACTTGGTCATCAAGAGTTGAGTGGAAAAATACACCGTCAACTTATTTGGATCACTCAGTGGTTGATAGAAATAATGCGTTCTTGTGGAACTCTCCAACCAAGCTTTCATAAACTCCAAATCCTAGTGTTTGTTTGCTATTCCACAGAACTGTTGTCTGGCACGTACATAACACTGATTCCGGTCCAGTCATTAATATGTTTTCTTTGATAAACCACTATGTGCTGGTAGACGCACAACAAAAACAAGAATATTTCAACATAAAGGTTTCCGTCCCATAGTTTATTGTATAGTTTCAACTTATTTAGATCTGTCTACTCAAGAAGAAAGCTCTCTTACTGATGACACCTTAATTTTCACTCGCAGCTCGGTTTTTTATTTACAAGGTGTCATGACGATGAATGTTTGAAGATAGAAGTAGCTGTTTTTAGTGGTTAGGTTCCTTCCCCTCCCAATATGTTTTTCTTCCTGGCTAAAACTCAACTCGTTCTTCACGGTTGTATGGCAGTTAAGCAACAGTAAGGACCACTGATTATTGCTGTCTCTAATGAAGATGATGAAATTCATACTTGAAAAAATAATTGTAACCCATGATCCAGACGTTTCAGTGTGAATCACACATGCAGACGACCACGAATTCCGAGCAGTGTGTGAATGAATGTTGATTTTAATTTGCGCAGTTCATATGTGACCGCATAAATCACGTGGTTGCTTATTAGTTTCCATGATTTTCGAAAATATTGAGTGAGGTCATAATAACACAAACTAACAAACGACGCTTAGTTCTATTTCACCACTAACTGTGTGCAACACAATACTTAACAAGGTAGTCATGCGCAGTCTGAGCTTATTGCAGGTATAAGCTGATCATTGCTCACATTCAGGTGATTTTCTAAGCCAGCTTCTTCAGAAATGAAATGAAATCGTTCAGGGGTGTTGAGATTAAAAAAAATAGTCGGATAAGCGATCTCAGAATTAATATATGCTCATCAGAAGTGCAAGTTGTACACTTGAGTCGCAAGCCTAGCTAATAGTAAGCCAGAGAAACTTTATTGTTTAGTTGATGTTATTCTGGGCACTCAAGTGGTTGTTGCACACTTGGATATTAGTGACCTCAATAACAATTAACATTCGCTATTTCCGTATCCTTAATCGATAAACCATCTGGTTTCCAGATAGATTTGATTTGATCAACCATTGCATTCGAAACTGGTTTTCCTACACCAAGAATTATCAACAAAGAGTGCCGTTGAAATACTCTGTCAGACGACCACCTTGTAGGAAGAACAACTTAGGAACAAAAAAATTACTGCACACTGAAGATGGTCGCAGAGCTTGACAGTTTGGCGTTGAGTTGAGACATAATAGCGGTGGTTGAACGAAAGCCCATCCATGATCGGCTCTGCAGGCGGCCTATTCTGAGTTCTTCTTTGAGATTTTCTATGTAACCTTGCCTCTCCAATCGCCCTTGACTGGAAGGTTAACGAAAGTTCAGTTCCTATTTGTTGGAGTCTTTTGGGTTTCGTCACCATCTTGTGAATAGTTTTGTGTGCACACCGTACTGGAAAACTATTCTCTGTGTTAACCTCTAGTATAAAATTATCCCCATCTCGCAGGGTACATTTTTGCTCCTCCAACGAGACTTCGATTGAGGCTCCATTTTTATCCTAATGGAACGAACCCATAGAAGCAAATATACTGTTTACTCCAAAGTTGTTTCCCAGTTATCCCCTTGGAATAAAACGATCTATGCCCTATACAAAACCGATAGCTGAGAATTGTACGCTATCCACATACCTTTATTTAGTCCAACGACAGTAACTCTACTGGATGACTTAAACAAACTCCGTTGAGAGTGCTCCATTGATGACATGAAATATATCAGTTTTGTAGCTTCTCTGATGACAGAGTGCGGTTACGGTGATTCAAGTTTCCTGATTCGGTGAAACTACACCCAAGGGAAAACAGAAAAGTGAGTGATCACAACGCGGACAGTATTCTCGTAGTTTCTTTCAACAATCTCTTCGGATAGTCTTATATGAAAGCCCCTTTCGATGTAGTCACACAGATGGTCTGAAGATGAACAGCCGAACAAAACTGAGCGATAACATGTGTTAGCGGTTTTGGCAAGTTACTTCTAGCCTTCTAGGTTTAAACAAACTGACCAGCTGTTCGCCCACTTCGTAACGGAACAAATTAGATCTACAAAACCCATCACAGAGATAGTCATACGGTTCGATGGTTTTCATTATAACTGAATAGCTGTGCTCGTATAACTGCTTCCTGTTTGGTTTGGCATTGGGTTTTCAATATGACATTTTATATTTTGTCCATGGTTCGAAAAACAAAGGTTATTAACCGCAAATGAAAACATTTCATTCAAGAATCGATACGTTCGTTTTCACACCAATCTCATGCTTACGACTGTTGAGAGCATGTACAGTGAAAGCACGTTCTAAATTTTGTTTGCCGGCAGCGCTATTTGGTGACTCAGAAGTATATGACGTTCCAGAACCTGATATGCACAGGGCTTCTTTGTACAATTCCCGATGTAAAATAAACTTCAACGAAACAATCACGTAAATTGGTTATTGTTTAAAATACACAGATAGAGAAAATGAAACACCTGGTTGTACACCGATAAGAACTTGCAGCAGAGTTAACGTAGATAATATCGTCTTTGTCAACATTTGCTTTTGGAGCAACTGATTACTTCTCAAGTTTCAATATTACAGTAATGCCTGAACAAAATTTACCGGATTATTGGTATCCGCTTCCGCATTAGTCTGTCACGGATGTCAAAACCAAAATACGACTGAGAACATGCTACAAAAGCCGTTTGTGCTTTACAAGCGCTGATCAGTCAGACAGTAAGCCGCTGTAATAACGAGACCTTTAACTTTCGGATACAAATAATGTGACGGACTTCAAAGCAACACTGACAAACGAATACAAGATTTTCGGTATGAGAGTAAGTATTGATGCATTGGAAAATAACAATCTAAATGTTGACTGGTAAGTGGAAGAACTCCTCCAAAATTACGATGCGCTGACAGTGATGACGAAAAAGAGACAGAGGGCCACTTTAAACTAAATGTTAAAAAGGATAACCACAAGTTAACAGACGGTGGCTATCCATGGTTAACATGATTGGGAGAACAAAATCTGGTTAATCTATTTACGTCTGACAGGCTTGCTGTTTGCTAATTATCGGCCATCTGTGGAAAGGAGAATAATGACGAAGCGAACAATACTTTTCCGTGTTTGACCACCAGTCTAGTTACAACAAAATGAATATGAAAACACTAGTCAAGCTGAGCAAGAAAGTCGATCATCAAAGATTATGGACTACGTGACCGATAGCAGTTAAACAATCATTGGGCCGAATTGCGAACTTGATTAACTGTAGGTCAGGGAAGATTAGGTGACCACATGAACTTCTTCTGAGCGCAGGTATCACGGTTGAGCAATCAGATACTGATGGTCTCGGCAACAGTCAGTATTGGGGATCTCAAAAATTACGATCGATTTCTTGGTACTCGGTAGACAGTCTGAAAGACATTTTTCTTACTGACGGATGATTAGAGTCGGTCAACTGAGCAACAATCGGGCCTGAAACCGTTTTAGTCACATTACTGTCCAACCACACAGGGTGTTGTTCACGCACTCTGTCAAACACTGGCCTTGTAGTACGACCAATGTATGGTGCTCAGCACCAGCATGCAAATAAGTACACACATCTGATTGCAGAACACGGGGGTTTCTTTTTGGGTTCTGACATGATAGTGGGTGTTGAGTGTAAACTTACGCACAGCTGGGGGGGGGAGGGGCAAGTTAGACTGTTTCGACCGACTCCCGTTGCATGGGCAGATCTGTCGGCAGATTGCTGCCCACTTAGAAGAAACCTCGGCAGCTATCCCCAATGTTCCGACTGGTACAGGTTCTGTGTATAGGAATGATACATCTGCATACGGAAGTCTGGGTAAAAAAAGCGTCTTACTTTTGCCCGTGTTTAATCCTGATTCTGTTGCGGTGGTCTCAAAGTCAGTGGCTACTTTTCACAACTCTTCACCACTGAATGCAAACAGCACACTGTCATCATCACACAACAGTAAGCACTGCCGATTGATGCAACCGACTTGGAGTGCCGAAACGCCGGATTTTCAGTAGTGGGCCATCCATACGACATCCTCTTTAAATAACGTCCCTCAAATCTTGGAAAGCCAACTGGGAGTCTTGGTGGGGTTTGCAAGGACAGCTTACATCGGCTGGTTAAACTCATCACTTTTCGTAGAGCGAGTGCAGTTTTGACAGTAAAGCGTTTGGCAAAGAATCCACATTGATGTTCAAGAACATTGGTCTCTAAAATTTCACCACTGAGTAGCCTGGTCATATTTCCTGCAAGAACCTTCCCAGAAGATTTTAAGTTTAAAACTGTGAAAAGTTTCTGCGATCTGCCATCTCTCCTTCATCGTCCTCATCATCGTCATCGTCCTCATCATAATCATCATCATCATGGACAGCAATACATCAGTCGCTCATACTGATGCTTAACTGCCACACAACTACGAAGGAAAAAAGGAAAAAAGGAACCTATATGAGAAGAGAGTAAAAAAGAGGGGGGGCAATGGACTTAACTGCTAAAAATAGCTACGTCCATATTCAAACATACAACATCAAGGCACCTACACCTTGCAAACAAATAACTGAGCTGTAAGTGAAAGTAAGGCGTCGTCAGCAAGACAGCTTTCTTACGGCTTTCACTGCCCCGCGCCATTAAGTACACTCACTTTACGGACAACTCGGTCAAAAAACAACATTCACGCCATTGAGCATCTCCCCATAGCCTGAAACTCTTGAGGAACTGTCTTCTGTTCTGAAATAGGGTACAGCTAATTAGGAGGATCGCTTTACAACCTGGACCGCTATGGTACAAAAGTTCTTCTGACAGGGCACTCCCATCCCGTGCATTTCCCTCTCCGAAAATGTTCAGTAGCCATCTGTACCTACCGAATCCATGGCGATAGCATGAAACTCTCAGGTGACTGACCGTGACAGAATACTTACTACTATTGCCAGCCAACAGATTCCGTAGATTGCCGCAAGTACTTGCATTGGCTAGTCAAGAATTCCTCTGCGTGTGTGCACAAAATGTTAGTGACCCTTCTCATTATTCCTCTAGTAAATGAGGCGAATAGTCCGAAAGTTCGTTTTGAAATTGCTATAAAATTTTTCCTATCGTCAACGGTCATCCTATCTCTTTATCAGCTCACCTTGTATTTTTCATCAGTCGTCCCGGTTTCTATGACGAACTACTGTGAGTTGGCAACAAACTAGTCAGAACAGGATTCCTTTGTCCCTATTGCTTGGATCCATTATGGCAACAGGAACTGCTTCATTCTTCTCTCGTATCATGATCGAGATAGCTGCGTCGTTGTCATCGAACTAACGTGGGTGTTTCTAGCGTTGAATAACGATCGTCTCAAAGGCTACTGTTGACATCTGCACCCTTAGATGTTACCACATACCCCCACGGGTAATGGATGTACGATCATCTTTGAGACGTTCAGTAACTACGTGCCCAGACACTGTCCCTGATTTTGAGTCCTCCAGCCGCCTTCGCTGTTTCCCAGTTGACCTACAACAGGTTGGTTTGCAAACATAATTGAACAACCAAGTTATGACCAACATGTGGTACGTGTTGCATTTAACCATGGGCATCACTCGCGTGATACCTACTTCGAGAATGCTGCACTACATCACGATCACGTAGTCCAGCGGTTGGTAATGACTGTTTCGTGGGTGAATCCAAGTAGTGATAGCGCTCACATCCAGATGCATTCATGTGTTTGTGATGAGTAAGTCGTGAGTAGTTCACCTGTTGAATAAAGGGCCACCGCCTTCGTTGACTTTGCCAACGTCCTGAGGCCCATACACCTCTAAACAAGCTGATGAATCGCGGCCGAATCTCGCGATGAATTCGTCCAAAGGAAACAGCCGGTTACCAACTGGGTTGCAGCGGACAAGTGGTCGTAGATCTGATCCATCGTAGCATCGGCGTGACAAACAGTTGGACCATAAAGGCAACGAACTTAAGCAGACTTATCTTGAAAAGGTCGTAGGCACCTGAACACTATTTGGGGGTTGATGCGGTGCGGTTCGTCTATTATCAATGAACTGAAAAGCTGCCAGCTGTGAAACAGATACAATTTATCATGTTTATCAGACAGTGGTTCATCGGTTGTAGTGACCATTATATACGAGACAACGTAGGAGACCCAGTTGATCTTAGCTTTCATACGACATGTTTAGTGGTATCAGTGGTCTTTTATTGGACGGTACTACTTTTTGCGTATGTGAATGTGCAAATTTCCAGACTAGCTGCTGTTGATACTTTTTGCAGGTAGCATTCTAGTAAACACGAACCAATAATAACTACCGCATTTATATTTTTGTGGAACTGGTTTGTTCCCAGAATGTAAGGCGCATAGTTCGCCTGAGTGCAAGAACAGTGTAACCGCATAGTTACCGCTAAGGCACATTACTCACATATGTGCAATAAGGGTGTTACCTGGCTAGACAGTGAGTGAAGATTATGTCGATCTTAGTTCAAAACGAACAAACTAAAATAGATGTCACAGAAATATGGTAATGATAACAACAGTAATAATAGACACTTCCTACTTGCGGGATTTGTAGCTGAGCTGCTGAAGTACTTGGCACATCTGGGCATGCTATTTCTAGCTCTGGTTAATATTCATCCGCAATCCAGATCTTCCGAAATTGCATAACAACCAAATTGGCAACACAATGATTCGATAGGCACCACGCCACTGGTTTTGTGCACACCTGTCGGACGTAATCTATGGACAGCAGTTTTTATTGACTGACGAGATGAGCCTTTAAGGAAGCATCGTGAGTGTGAACGTTTAGCGTAGAACTGGATGAGAAGCCAATCACATCGTTGGTTTCGGTGGAGCGCTTGTAGTAGAGAGCTCAAGATAAGAATGGACAGCATCGAAATGTAAATATAAACCACAGCAATCAGCATTGACAGAACATGTTTGCAAATCGAAAACTGTGCGTCACAAACACAACCCTGTGCAGTGGTAGTTTAATTTGCCAGCGTAGTGGCCTGTTTACGAATGAAATCAGTATATAAGCAATATCAACAAATGAAGAGACTCAAATTGTTCAGATACCCTAATTCACATTTACTTTTTCAATATCAAGCCGTACGTAGGGTTACTGACTAAATGACAAGTGACGAGACCTTGGGCTTCCCAGGTTCACGGAAATGGTAGTAATTAACAAACGTAAGCTAACCCTCTGTGTATATAAGGGCCAGAGTGCCTTGTTGAGTGGCCTGCATTTTTGTTTGTTGTAAGTGATTTCTTCGCTTGACTTCACAGCCTCTCTTGAACCTTAATATGTGAACCCTCATCGGCAATATGTGCCATAGGAAACGCAAGGGAATGTGCTCCAGAGATTAATATGTTACAGTTATAAAGGAAAATAAAACTAATAACGGTTATATGCGAAACTTGATATTGGTCCATAATTCACACCATCTCAATTTTGTGTTTGTGGACGCCGATTGGGTGTTAACTGCTTACAAATCGATCAGGTGAGTCAGCTAACGGCCAAGGCAGTTGAAGCTATTGAACAAAGTTTTTCCGTCCAAACAAGGTTGGATTAGGTAACCGAATAGCGATTGCATCGGCAGAGGCTAACACCTACAAATACAAAACTGAGATGGTGTGAATTTTGGAACAATACCAAGTTTCGCATGTAACCATTTTTAGTTTTATTTTCCCTTATAACTGTTACAGCCTGATGAGATACATTATTATTTTGCAACTCAAACGTACAGTTTTAATTCATTGGAAAGCTTTATAGAAAATGTGATGACGTAGCAATGGGCTCCTCGTTAGGTCCGTTGCTCGCAGACACATTCATGGCCAAACTATAAACCAACGAACTACGTCATGTCGTCGATAATTGTTGTCTCTAAAGGCGCTACCTAGAGGATATATTTTGCTTGTTAAACGACGAAGATGACACATGATCTGTACTAGCTGAGTTTAATCGTGCACACCACGACATCGCATTTACTACTGAATTAGAGATGAATAACCAACTATCATTTCTAGATGTTGCCATGTTCTATAGAAGTGATGGATCACTTCAAACGGCAGTTCATAGGGAAAAACGTGGACTAGCCAGTACACGCACTTCCTCAGCTTTGTCCCGTTAAAGCATAGGCGGAATTTGGTTTGTTGCTTAACAAGCAGAGCCAAAGGGATATGCACGTCAGATACTCTATCGGATGAACTCCAGCATATTCGAGACGTGTTAAATCAAAATGGATAACGTCAACGATTCCTGGACAGAAACATACAAGTGAAGATGAAACAGGGAATTGTTCAGACAGTGGATGAAAAGCCAATCTTTGCCACCCTATCTTACAAAGGAAAAGCTACTAGTGGAATTATCACCCGCCGAGTTTGTAATGCAGTCGGCAATGCCTATCCTAAAGTACGGGTCATCGTACCGTTCAATACCTGCCCGGTACTGATGTCACATCTCAAAGATAGCTTGCCTAGGTTTTCTTCGTCCTTTCTTGTTTATACTCTCACCTGTTGTTGTCGAGCTGGTTACGTTGAGAGAACTACAAGACGGCTGTCGGAAAGGATTCGTGAACACTTTCGAAAATGTCTTCTCAACGGTTCTATAAAGCCCATTTCCAGTGCAATCGGTTCTCATCTAATTGACACTGGTTATCAAATTGAGCCGGATGAAGCCTTCTGAATCATCTACAAAGTTCGTCAAGCTAGAGCTTTCAGACTCCGACTGTTATCAACGGCCGAGGCAATTGCCATCAGACTCCACAACCCCTGTCTGTCTGCCCAAAGTCAGTTCCTGCAAACCCTATATCTCCCTTGGCCAACTATTCCACGACCACTTAGAACCCAGACAGCCTTGAACGACTTGACACCGCCGAATGCATGTCTCATGGCAAGCACGAGTGGTGATGTCACACATTTACCAACGACACCACCCCCTCCTAGTAGACTGTGATCCGTCCCCTGTCTATGACTTTGATAAGATTTTATCGAAAACAGATTAATATGTACAAACTGCGTATAGCAACAACAATCGAATGGAACAACGACGTAGTTCAGTAAGTCAACAGATGATGGAATTGATTGCAATATTAGCGCGTTAAAAGTCAGAACTGTGGTTGGTTCGTTCAACTGTTTTTGCTATACGCAGTTTGTATAAAATTTGTTGGTTTTACCTTGGGAACTGATTAGAGTAAATCAAAATGCTAACATTTCAATATACGCCTTCTCTCTGTTCTGACTAATTGGATTTAGGGAGCTCAGTGTTTTAGATTAATGTGTTAGATTGCTGTGATTACTAACAACATGAAAGTAGTTCACTTGTTACGAAGTTACTTTATTCCCTTTAGTGGTTTGACAACATACGTTGACAATTCGGTCTCCAAAAATTCCTCCAGCATATCAAGTACCAAGGTAAACATAAATAGAGATACACGTTCTCACTTATACGTGGTGCTGACAGTTCGCATATAGAGTAACAATGAATTCAGTCGTGAATAAGTTGTTCTACTCACTGGCCGTCATGAGGTACTGACACAATGTTCCATACAAAGTTTTACGAATTTTTGTGTGCATTTTCGAAGCGTCCACTGCGAATAAAACAAAAGTACAAAAACTCATATTTTCCAGCCAACGATGTCAAATCACTGCTCCTAAGTGGTAACCACAACTTTCTCATCCATATGTCAAATCGATCTGATAACTTTGACGCATACTTTTAGATAGTGGATAATATCTTCACCAGAGCTGAAGGAAGAGATATGTTGAGAAGTGGTAATATTTCGCTTACTCCCATCAACCGCGACTGTAGCCGCAAATGTAGCTGAACTGGTAGACAACTTGAGAGACAAAACAGTTGCACAGACTATCGCTGAAATTAAATAGAACTGGGTCTTTTGTGGATTGAACAAAAAGTAATTGGGCAGCTACGTATGTACACGATCAGAACACACCAGTCAGCTTGGTGTGCACAAAAGTAATAGGATCAACCCATCCGGTTATTGTGGTGTTGACATATATATATATATTATATGATTGTCCATACGCTATCTCTATTTGTCTGTTGTACATAACCATCCATATCTTGAATTTTCGACTGATGGGAACAAACAAAATGTTGACACTTTACAACTTGTGTTTTCTTTCTGCACTGTTGAATTCAGTGTCCCACTTTGGCTAATAACACAAATTTTGCACACGTTACCATATTTGGGCGCTGGCAAACTGCACTCAATCAATAGTTGACTATTACAAGTTGAACATCACCCACAATTGATCGCAGCTGTTTCATTCCCATAGACTTTCCAGTCAGCCCCTTTCGAAAAGAACCACTACACTCGAGTTTTGCTCCTGTTAGAGCTCGACAGTAGTGCATATCCTCGCCACTGGCGGTGAACACGGTTGCCTCATGAACAGCGTGGCCGAAGTTCCAGTTCGGGCAATGTCAAGAATATGCACTACTGTCGAGCCCTAATGAGAGCGAAACTCGAGTCTAGTACTTCTGCTGTTCGAAAGGGGCCGACTGGAAATTCTATGGGAATGTAACAGCTGCGATCAGTTGTGGTTGATGTTTAGCATGAAAGAAACGTTGATAATACTGGCGGTAAGCTGAGTAAAGAAGTGTCGATAGGTTACAAACTCTAGTAGATTCGTTGCACCAATGCGTACCAGCAGCAAGGAATTTAGTGAGCACGTTCACACAGGTTAACAGGAATCGGAATGTAGTTGATTGAGAAATGCATGTCCGCGGTCTACAAAATCGCTTTTGAGCTGCTTGTCTAACTCGACAAATCACACGGTGATTTAACCAGACAAACGAGATAACCATTGTTGGTTGGCGGCATCCGAGACGGATTAGCCTGTCA
>LUCH01001084.1:0-26947 GCA_013368495.1 Paragonimus heterotremus
CAAGGAGAATGACAACGTACTACCATCCGATGTATGTGAGTGTATGTCTGACGTGCAGATGAGTGTACGTGTTTGTGGTTTGCTTTTTGACATGAGCTATGCAAGAATCTGCTCAATAAAGGAATTCTCTGGCCAAGCGTCTTTTGCGGACACAACAGTCCAACATACTCTCATAGTGCCCGTGTTTTAGGTAAAAGGAGTAAACAGATTGAGAGACGTCAATCTGCTGAACTTTACTGGAACGGTTCTAGCAAGAGTGCTGCTTGACTGACCAAGTGTTCAACTCTTACAGATGAGGAGCACTCGTGCGGGTTCCAGACGAGTCGTAGTACTATTGGCATAGTGCTTCTCGTTCGTCTGGTTCAGCAAAACTGTCGTAATCGCAACCAGTCGTTGAATCCTCCCATTTTGGATGTCATCAAGGGGCTTGATTTCGCCAGCCGCTATGGACTATGGACTGTTCTCGGAAAGTTCGAACGCTCAAATTGGTTCGTCAACTTGATTAAAATGTTACTAGCTGGCATGAAGGCTGAACGCATTTTCGTGATTTCGGAGTTGTCAATGGTGCGGAGCAAGGTTGTGTCGTAGCCCCAACCACAGTTAGTTCGTACTTGACTGGGGTGTTAACAGTTACTCTTTAGAACTCATACAGCGGTGATCAAATTCAATAGCGCATGAATTGTCATCATTCGAACACTCCACGTTAATGTATTCCGAGCTGCCTGTGTGATTTGACCGTTCCAATTGTTCGCTGATGATAGCGCGCTATCTGTACTCAGTGAAAAAGCACGGTAGCGAATGACCACGGCTTTCGCTTCGCTGCAAACAAGTTCATATTATAATACAACACATATGGGACATTCTTAGATCAGCTTTCTCCGACAGCAGGTTTCATACCCATACCTGGAATTCACATCGGTATATATGTATAAGCACACTGGGATACATTAAATCTCCCTTCGTCTGTCCAAATAATGCGAGATAACGTAGCGTAATACCAAGTGCAGCGTTTCATCATATGCCCCGTCTGGTTTTTTTTGTCCACTATATCAGGTGTATGCAACACCTAGAGTGAAACGTGGTTTGCTTAGGGATGCAGAGAAATTACCATGTGTATTGAGGTGATGACCGGAAACAAAGTTTGAATAAAACGATTAAAATATGTAGGGTGTCAGATACATTTCGTACTGATTTACCAGTACCGAAATTACATTGCTCTGAATCGGTTTTTATATCAAGCAATCAGGGTGGCAGGACAGATGCTCAGTCAGTTCGTCGGGTAAGGTCGCCAGGTGTATGGCATGAACAGGGTGACAAGGGATTGTTTCTGAATGAGTGGAGGTGGTTTCAGTCGATTGACTGTATCCACTTCAGTAAACGCCAGGAATATTGAATTGGAGTGACGTGACAGGTTTCGGAATACACAGGACAGGTTTGACAACGTGACTAGTGTTCGCGACGTGTCTAGTGACTGTGGTTATTGGCGGTTTGCCTGTTTCAAAGACATTGTCATTCTCCGGTAGCACTGCGCATTGCACCCGACTTTGCTTTTGGAAGAGACCTGTCCCAGGCGTTAGTTTAGGCCACCCAATTATGCGACAATGTTTAAAACTGCCGCGTTTCACACACCGTGTTATCCATAAGCGTACGGTTATTATGATGATGATGTTTAAAACTTGTGTAGTCACTACCTTCTTGCACGTTTTACGTCAGCAATTTTTCACAATTTACTACGCATTGATATCACACTCACCGGACAGTGCTAAAAGTGTACCGAAGCGCATATATGTTGTGACCTTGCCGAACGCGGATTGCGTAGGCGTTGCAAGGCGCGATTGTGTGAGAGATGAGTCATTTAATGCGTGTATAATGGATTAACTGTGCTAGTCTGGTCACCGGTCAAGGGCAAGCTCAGTGATCGGACATTTACATTCATCACCTCTGTTACACTTGGTGTTATTTCAAGTCAGGATATATATATATATATATTTGGACTGTAAAGTAGGAGTTTTTATGACCGCAAATGTACAGGTGGATGTGAGGGATTCACTATTTAATCTATGTGGGCGGTCATTACCCTACTTCACCCACTTTGTTCATCCTGTCCACGGAAAACAAATTTTACATCGATCAAGCTTTATAATCGTTTTTACACCCACCAGCGCCAACCCCCGTGTCGTGCTAAAGCCAAAGTATGAGTAATTCAAAGTCTAAGGTTTTTTTCTTCGCATGTGCTGCGACCTCACCCCGGCTTACTTGATGGTCTGACAGGTTTCCGACATCACATTCAATGTGACCCTCAACTCAATCATCTCATTGGCCTGTCTTCAAATAGACCAAGTTGTAGAACTCCAAGCTGATTGGACTAAGCATTGTTCTTCATCACTCCTATCAAACTACACATACGCACGAGCACTGACGCACGCACACATACACACACAATAGTGTGATAAGCTTTCCGAAACCCAGACAGATCATGTTTGTCTGGATTGTCTGGTTCGTCGTGGACTATGTATTGCCTTACTGTGTGGTGTGCAATTGGCCTCTCGATCGAATAGCTACGTGTTGTCAGTCTTGGGCGTGCGTACGGAATTCCGCTTCTGGTACTGCGCCCGACTCTCTCGCGCTCTGTCACTCGGGGGTTTTAAACGGTGCTCGGGTGCGTTCAAAAATTGACCATAGTGAATGGCTGTCACAGAAACCGCTGCACATCGGCTCAATCACTCAGATTTCAGGCTTGGGTGTAATTCGATAGACTGGGAGCTGAAATCGTCCTCTACACCACAGGACGACGAGCACACCTTCTCAGAAAACTCTACCCGTATGTCTGGTGGCTGGAAAGATGGCAACCGATCGCCCACGTTTTACTGTGTTGATCCGGAACTGTTACCAGGGCAATTTGACAAATTACTCAATTGTCTGCAAAACCTCAATCGCGTGAACAACATTTTGTGCGTCAAACACAGAAAAATGGTTGAACGATTGTTGCCCAAAATGGAGTCCACACAGCAACATTGTCAATCTCAATTGTATTCACAACCTCATTGCTCTGGCGCCGCTAGAACACAACAAGAACAAGCGTTCATGTGCGGTTTGGCTCATATTAAACAAATTTATCGTTGTTCAAAGTGCCATATTTTGTTGAAAGAAGGTGGTAACTTATATAACTATAAAGAGACTTTTGGAAGCCTGTTAACTCTGTATCGACAGATGCGAATGATTCGTCCGAAGGCGGGGGTGAACGAGAAGTTAGCGTGGATAAAACACGTATCGGATAGACAACCAAACTTATTTTGTACAGAATCATCACTCATTCTCGAACCGGGTAAGCCAATAGACCATTTGGTCAACAAAGTCAATTACTGCTGGCAGTGGCTTCTTTGCCCTCTCAACGATGGAGCCAAGACTGCGCACCCACCTCTCACTACTGATGGTTCTCTACCGAACACAGTTCCTCGTTCATTCGGACAGTACAACTCCGGTTATTCCGCCGACGTTCATTCCGATGAAATACGGACCGGTTTAAGCTTTTGGGGACTTTCTCATGCCCTGTCTGATGGTTTAGTGAGTCTACAGTTATTGAATTATGTTCTATCGTGGTTTTCAAATTCGCAAAACGTTCGCAGCGTTTATTTATCTATAGATATGGAGCGTCTGTTTGAATGGTGTTCAGTCTGTCGTAAACTGTGTGCTTCCGGTGTGTGAAATACTTGTTATTTCATTAACCATTCCCTCCGGACGTTTGGTGTGTCTCCTTACATAACCTAGGCGCGCTATGAATGCCATAACGAACGTCCCTTTTGCACGACCAGTGTATGGCTACAAACCTTAATAGTTGTGTACGGATATAGCTAATTCAAGGACTTGAGTCTTGATTCATTTAGGCGTCATTGCATCTCTGGTTGAAACCTAGAAGACGATATTTACATGTGACTAGACAAGCTGTCAAAACTGATGTGACCTCAGAGATTGTAAAATGTCGAATTTCCTGTTAGCCATTTACAGTCTTGTCTTCCGTTCTTCTTTCTCTCTGACGCCTAGTTCAATCACATACATTCTCACATTTCTAACTTTGAACCATACACAAACAGGTTGTGGGCCGGGCTGTCCTTGACCTTAAGCGGGTACAGTTTTGGTTGCGATGAGGGAATCGGAGGTTATATCAACTTGCGGATTTAAAAATGACGGACATCGATCACTGGGAGCAAAGCAAATTGTCGGGCAAATACCACTTCATAAAGTTTCCCGTGTTATCTCGGCTCACTCCTCTTTTAATTTTGTTCACCAACTATGTTCTCTTTTTACCACGAGATAATTGCCGTGAAACTAAGTTGATTTGTTCCATGCATTAGACGGTACGTCTGTCAATTGAAACTGACTTCTAGCGCCCCGATTTTGGTTGTCATGTGTAGGGTAGTACATGCACCTTAGTTGATACCAACTATGGGCGTGGTATTGTCTCTGTGGCATTGTCTCTTTCCAAAATCCAGTTAGCAATTGTGCTGATTATAGGCAGCAGGCGGCGTTGCAACATGTTTACCGTGATTCTGTAGCTTATCAACCCAAAGAGCACGTCGCTGAACCTACCGTGACCTTGACCTACTCAGGTGGTCAGCGTTGCATGAGACCATTCGCCTGTTGTTTGCATATCAATCTCATATGACTTAAGCACTGGTAAAGGCCAGTGAGTCCAGTGAGTCAATCGCTGCTGTTAACACATATCGTTTATTGCTGGTACCTGATGCTTTTATCTGGCAGGCACGCCGGTCTGGGATTTCTTTCGGTATTGCTGGGGCAATGGCTTAGCCTATTGTACACATCTGTGAGTATGATTGATCTTTGAGCATCATATGTGCCCCATCTGACGATGTAACGTCTAAATGCATATTGACCTGCAGCGTTGAGTAGCACCGGAGTTTAGTGTGATATTGTGAAAAAATGTCTAAACATTCTCATGTGAAAGTCAAATTGCCGCCGAAATTGTTGTCTGCAAAGTGAGTAGTGTCAATCACAGACAATTGAGATCATTTTTGACTGACGGTGTAAATTGTGCACCATCTTCACATAAATGCTTCGTGCACTCCGAAGGGTGAAGTTTCATATTTTATCGGCTAAGCGCAAACATTATTGTGGCACCAAGTGCGATAGAGTTTTGGTAGACGCCTGCTAATCACTCGAGCACCAGTAGATCTATCAAACGAAACTCCAGGTCTACAGTGCACAACGATGACGAGAGTAAATTTGGGTACTCACACTTTCATAACACAACTGATTCATGAGCTTACATTGTTGTCGTTTGAACAAGTGCCATACATCTACGTCCATGGTTGTAACGAATACTTTTTTTAACTGCTATGTTAACCTCAATTGAGTATCCGGTTCGGACACCACTACCAGTAGAGTTTGCTGTGAATGATGTCCAATGAGAAGAATCAAGCGGTATGTTGCGACAGTCAACCAAACAAGCGAATCTCTAACACGATATCGCTGGCAAAAAAAGAAAATCGGACAGTTATCAAATTGATCAACTGACAAAACTAAGTTTCCTTGTAGGCGTGAGTCAGTTTCGAATGTCCGAATCTGGTCCCGAAAGTGTGTGATACATGGTTAACAATGATGGGTTATCTTAATTTCAGCACGTGATTGTTGACGAAATTAAGATCCTCGGATCTGTTATACTTTGCTTTGATGCTTTTGTCACGTGAATTACGTCCCAGACGACCTGCAACACGTCCACGTACTTGTTAAAACGTCCCCTAATCAAGCGACCATGATGGGGAAGCAGGCGAACATGAAATCCACCACCTTGTTGAATGTCATCATTGTGATTTTCGTTATCAGCACAAATGGAAGTGAACTGTTGCTTTTCCGAGTGATAATCATGTTGTTAGTGCGTTTACAAACGATGTTTATCTTGGGACCAATGAACAGGTGTTTCAGTTAGGTTAGCGCCAGCCACAAAGTACATACTGTCATGTTGGTATACAAGGTCACATGTGGACTGACTACCGTTAAGACTGACAAAAACTAGACAGGAAAAATCTCACAAACCTGTCCGAACACATGACCGTGTGGTTGGTAGTCGAGCCTCGGTACCACTTGACTTCGTGGTATGGAGGTTTACTGGTGCAGATCTCCACCTGATCAAGGCGGCCATGGGGGTACTAGTCGATTACATTTTTTAAAAATGTTAGATCTAATCAATTGACTACTTTAGCCACCCAAACTGTACACACTACTGCACGACAGCATATGGAATATAGAATGTGTGCATATATTCTGAACCTACTATGATCAAACAGGTTTTATTGTGAACGAATTGTGAACTCCCGTTGCGTAATGAGCATTTACCAGGGAACATGTAACTGCCGGATCCACATAGCGAAGCATGATTGGTTGGTGTGATTGAGTCAGCTAAGTCGTCAGGAATACAACCGCTATGTAGGTCGTATAATGAAGGAGGAATATTGCTACAGTTCCTAACTAACAATCTACCATTTGACACTTGGGCATACAGAAAAGATACATTAATAAAAGCATTTTCTAAATGGAGCGGCCAAGCGATTTCGTCACAAAATCTATCTTCAATCGAACGTATACTAGAAGTGTTGAGGAAAAACACAAGAAAATAGCAACGTGTCCTACTTTATTGTACGAGTTGGATTGTAGCAAAAAGTCGTTCAATAAAGCACAGTCTTCGCCATCCACCTCACACATTCTCACGCCATGCGCGCACTCGCGTTTAGAAGTTAGGATTCCATTCCACAACACAACGGCGGTTTCCACCTACATGTCGTGTGCACTTCTGCCTTGGTATGTGTCTGGTTGACGCCTTCTATCGTGTTTTTTTGCTTGCCATTTCTCGTCTGTTGGTCCGATTTCGTTGGGTGATTGCCCGTCCAATCGCCCATGTTGTCTACAATACGCTCGCTGTGGTCTTTTAGTCACAATATACCACCGTCTTGAGATATTCCACCGAGTGATGGAATAGTTGCGCCTCCGATTTCGTCGTCCATCACAGGATGATCTGCAACCCTTGAGGATAAAAGTAACATGAATTTCCTTTGAAAAACTAAAAATATGAAAGGTCAAGAGAACGAAACATTTTATTATGTCAGCCTATCACACGGTTGAATTGAAGTAGAACGTTTTTGTTACTGTCTAAAAATGATAACAGATTCACGTTTAATCAATATGCCGAATGCTATATAAAATGTTGGCACATCAGATCGAACAGGGTAAGCTAGTTCAAAAAAGAGCATTGACTCTACCGACTGTAGCATTTAGACTTTCTTATGGTTTGTGTTAAAAGACAGCATTCGTTTGAACATTAGCATCACAAAACAATATCATCTGTCAGTAGTGACGTAAAAACCAACGGGTTAGCAGTTCAACTCTTCCGTTCAATGTTATACAAAGTTCATCGGGACCTTCCAAATGACGTAATCTTTATACATGTCCAAAAAAACTAGTGTCTTAGCTTAGCAGAACAAATCGATTTTGTACTCTAAAAATGCTTTTCCCCATCAACACCTACTGTGATGGCTGATTTCACCTTCTTTTTCTCGTGCTGAAGATTAGAACGCTGACCCAGTGCGAGCTGCGGACGAATTTAGAATACTCTCTTATTCTCTGCTCTAATGATGTCACAATTAGAGTTTATCAGTTCGCTCAAATTGAATAGTGTACGTGAATAGGCCACCCTATTCCGTACTCCGACAAATATTCTCCGCTCTTTCTTCACTCCCTACGTACACACGGTCATCCCACTCCTTAAGTGCAACCGCGTTCATTTATCCACGTCATCTGATCTCACTGACGAACATATCGTCTCAGTTATTATGTCAGTCTTTGTCATTTTTTGTTTCCTATTCAGGGCTAACTCCTAGCTCTAGCTCGAGCAACCCGATCTAAACAGTCCTTCTTCTACTTTTCTAGCTATGTTCATTTTGTATATTTTCTAATCAGTGCTGAGGTTCAGTCAACACTGAGTTCTTGGATGTTGAATCTTCCTTGCGTCCAGTCTGTTTCGTTTGCAATTTTTAACTCCACAATTCTTTATGCTCCCAAATAACAATTCAATCACGGTTATTTTCCGCATCTTTGACATCCAAAATCCAATACCAGTTATAAACGTGCCCATATCTTGCCAGGTAAATTGGGTGGTTAGTGATCACAATCTGATTTTCTAATGTCTTTCTATTCAACTTTCGCCTCATTATGCTAACCAACTATCTAACAGACAGAATGTAACCTCAATAAGTCTTCTGAATTCTGGAAGTTGCGCTTCATTTATAATGTCAGCAATCCGAATGCGCACTGATCAGGCCATTCTTGAAGAACAGCTTGACTAGGAACTACAAGCATACAACCTTTCGTGGATGTAACTGATGTGTAACACAAACCGGTTACCAGTACCCTCGGTTGACAAATCCAGATTATATGTTTAACGAAGACTTGACCCTGAGGCGGTGGGCTCTTTGGATGGTAGACTGGCTATAAACCGATCCTCTTAATACACTCATATTCGTCGGCGGCCAGTAGCACCGCATTCTTTCGATCGAGTTGTCACCACTCGCCAAATAAAGCTCAGTTGGTCTGTTTGTGTCATCCTGCATTTCCGTTATCGAAGAAGTTGTACGCTCACAACTATCGGTTTATATACGTGTCTCAGGTGGTTTATTGGCATAAGCGCGAATGACGCATCAAACATGTACGACTTTCAAGACGCATGGTACTAGCAGGTGGTATACTTTAGCTTCAGGTCGGCTATACTTGTTTACAACGCACTCCGTGAGCACATCTTGTATCTCTAGATCCATGACCATTAGTCAAACGACTGTTCTTCTGCTTAGAGTATGACTCTAGCGCACTTTGTCGGGAACAAACGTGTTTGCATAGAGACGACGTGAAGTGCTAGTATTACGTCGCCAATAGTGGGCTTACTGGACATGGGAAGGTAAATTTCCACTGCTTCGCACAATCACATAATGAAGGATGGGCTGGAGTCACGCCCTAGTAATTATGCTCATAAACCCAGTGGGAGCGTTAACGAACGATCGCGATCAACGTTAGTCGAAAAGAACTATGGACTCAGTTTCGTTGTTAATGGGAGTTCGCATATACTTCGAGATGAATGTGACCAAACGGGAGGAATGTAGGATTATATGAGTGCAGATACATGGTTATACTGGGTTCGAGCGGAGGATGTAAAATACGTTTGAAAAAAATCAGAATAAACAAGAGGAGTTGTGTCAGATGGAATTTTGGCCGTAAAAACTTTACATACTATAAAATAATGAAAATCAACAAAATATTAAAAGATTTCAGGAGGAAGACCTACACAGTGTGCTTTAGGGATACAGAAATACTGATAGAACACATGATGAACATTACACATACCGGAGGGGCATCCATACACTGATAAATTGACCAACAAGATGGTGATGTGGGGTCAAGAGATTTTGAACGCCTAACATGAAACAAATGTTTTCTCGTTTTGTTGAAAATATTAGTGAAGTAAAGTGAGACCGGTATGGTGTTTCTCAACTTAACTACCAGATACTTCACTGAAAAAAGCCGAGGCATAAGTACGATGTGTACATGAAGGGAATAGGCATATGTTGAAAGATGTCTCTTCCTCTTCATAAACGAAAACAAAATGCTAACACTAACTTGACAGTTCAAATAAACTGTCAAGCTGAGTGGGATAAGAAAACCTAGTCGGGCGCTGTACGCCTAACCTCACATCCTCTGCGTGTTTCGTTATAAAAGTGTGATCGTCAATAGACACTGTTACTTTACAATGTGAGAATGAGAATTGGTGATAAGATTTGACTACGAAATTGAGTAAATTCACTTTGTTTCGCAAAGTAATCGTGTGAAAGATTGGTAGTGGATGTTTGAAAGTCTGATTCATTAAGGATGCTTCGAAACGCGCCTGTGTGGTCTAAGAAATGTGTGCAAACAACTCTAGGTTTTCCCTCCAGGGATGACAGAAACGAGTGCTTCAGGCAAGTGAGAGTATTAATGGATGGGTTTGCGAGAGGACAGGCGGTGTGACTAGAGTCCGTGATGTTTGTTTAAATTTTATTCAGGTGAAAATTTTTTGTCGAAAAATCTCAACGCCTCAGTCGTATATACAATCAAGTGATAATTGGCTGTTCCTCGTTTAGGGTATTGTTTTCCATGTATCGGCAACTTTATGTTATGTGAAACGTGTAGTGAATCACTCCACTGGAGATTGGAATAGAATCTTAACGCATACGTTATAATTTATTGGTGAAAAGCCGTCAGGTCTAATTGGTTTGCTGCACTTCAGCCGGCCGAGTTCTTCAAAAATGGCTGAGCTGTCAATGGAATTGGATGGCACAGCGGGAAAAATCTTTGTGGAAATTGACAAGGGATTGTTAGTTATCCTGTGTTGAAATTACAGGTGCGCAGTTCACTATCGCCTAATATTTTCTTGGTAAGACTGCTTTCAGTACGCTAGCTCCTTGTTTTTTTTCTGAGTCTCTCCCGTATTGTTTTGTTGGACAGTGAATCTAAACGATTGGATTCCCGTATTACAGAATGTGAACTGCACTTCACTGGTGACGGGCGACTTAAAGACTTGACATCTACTAGAAAGTTAATGCTGTCCAGCTTGCATGTAGAAACGGGTTCAATTATTTCACGTTATGTTTCTTCCATAAATTCCCTGGTGGATTACCAATCATTAAATCATTTTATTTTCGACGCCTCATCAGATGAACTGTGAAGAAGAAGAGAACTTTGTTTTAATCGTTACTTCCAAATTGTGGTTGATTTAGCGTTTCTCTAGCCACATTAGTTAACGATAACTGGACTAGAGTTGAAGTAGGCAATTTTCATGTTAATTACTAAAATCCTGCCATTATCAGTCCTGCGAGCCTCGATTAAAACCGGATAATTACTTCATACTCATCTTGCGTTGGGGTGGAAACTTTTCAAGTTGATAGCGCTGGGTTTACACTGCCGAACCGCTTCTGGCCGACCCCACTATTGGATTGATCAGTTAGGACGGTATAGATCCCAGGCGACTATTTTTGGAATTCCCGTTGAAGTCCCCATTCACTAGCCCACTAGTTCGGTCTTCAAACTGATCATTGATCCGTTTGACGAGTTCAGTCATGTACGAAACTCACCAACTACGAGTTAGAGGGGGAACCTAGGAATGAACTTGATCTAATTGTCACTTCTGACCCTCTCGGTCATGCAGGTCGGCAAGTGAACTGAATCCATTAATAGAAAGTAAATAGACGTTATGTTGTATAAATATTTGCAGCAAGATTTGCCTAGCTGTATAAAAAGCACAACTGCCTAAATCTGCCCAGTTGGATGTACCGTGGAACATCGATGGTCGCTTGATCGACAAATTTAGTCGGTGCATAGTGAAACATAACCGTTATTTCTGATTACCGCGGTCTACTTTTGTGTGTCTCAAGGCCGATAGTGTCACCAACAAATGCTTTGTCGTCATCTCCAGTAAACTGTCAGACTTCGGCTCACCCGGTCGACGATACTGTGTTACTTTTGTTTGACCTCATTTGTTTACTTCAATGCTTTGCAAACCTACTCTGCTCCGTTGGATTCCGGATTTTGTTGTGCACTGCCACGTCACGATACTAATCACGCCACAGTCTGATTTGCGTGCTAACGTCATCAGGACTGTATGTCGGGTCTGAAGTTGTATGCGTGTGCACGTGTGTTGTGAACTTGTTGACCATACTGTGAACCACATATGTTTGTCTAATCAAAAACATAATTAACTAATCCACTGTCTCAGCGGAATGTGAAATTATTGCGTTTAGCGTCGGAGATTGATGATTTAGTTAAGTAATATGTGCACTCTTAAACGAAAAATGTTCACAGTTTTGGACAACGCTTACCCCTTACTGATCGGAATTGTTCATTGTATGTGAAGTGCATTGCACACAGTCTGATTGGTCGCACGTGTCTAAACTGCGTATTCGCCTCTCTGGAGTGGTCAAAACAATTTTTTTCGTTTGTTATCAACATCTCTGTCACCAACGTTTATGATAATCTTCGACGAATACCGGTCATTCATCCGGTTTGATTCTATTTACACTCTGTTTGAATTCGTCAGGCTGCACACATTTTCGAACTGTTCGGCATGCTGATCGACAAAAGCAAACACCTGGTGATTGACTGAGATGTGAGTGACTGATGAATCGTGACTTCATACCAAATAGTCGGATGAGAAACCAAGCAAAGTGGAAGTCTGGTTTGATCGATACGGTGATGGCGTGGGCATTCGCAATACATAAAGCGTTGCGTGTCTAGTTCGTATATGAAGCAGGTGTGCGTACATAAAAATTCCGCCAGCTGGAGGTAAAAAGTGTATGTTTTTTGTTTGGTCCGTGCCATTTACGCAATAAAAAATTTGTCCTCTTTTTAGCCAAGAGTGCGTGTGCGCGTAGTCGAGTGTGATTGTCCGCATACACATCATAATTGGGCTAGGCAGAGGCATGGGCACAAATTACAGTCGCGTACTCCGGTTTGCTCCTCTCGGCTCTGCATCAGACACAGACTGTAAGAATGGAACCATGTTTTGGAAATTGTAAGCCATTTATGCTAACACACCTCTGTAGTCAATCCCCCTTAACTCAAGTCACGTTTGTCGTCAATATCTGATTATGTAAGTGCATTTGTATCTTTTCCTTTCAAAATTACATTTACGGACTGTTTCAAATAAGGTCATCAGTAAGTGAACGAAACGCTGTTTCAAATTTGAAACTAGGCTTCCAGTTGCAGACGTTCTTCACCAATGCGTTGTTTGATGTTAAAAGCAAAACACAGATTGATCTGGCGACCTGGCTGGTTTATCGGAACAGTACAATATCAAGACGATCAAATTGAATGAAAAGAGTCTAGGAATTTCGGTTGAATTTTATTACTGTTTTGACGATTACAGGAAGCTTTACAGGAACTGGTCACCCAGCAAATATATCCCCTAGGAAATACTGAAATCTACCTGAAGCGAATAAACCGCTTTTGCTTGTGAACATACGTTATGCGTATGGGGAGAATTGTCGCCCTCTATACGAACACTGTGATGACTTGAGGACAATTGTGCAACACGGATGTTGCCATCAAGCGAGGCTAATGCGTGCCCTCAAAATATCGCTAGATTAAGGGCCATTCCTTGGTCGGGAGGTTGAGTCGGTCAGCATCATAATGTGTAGAGTGGGACCGTTTCGAACCAACTTACATTGTTACTCAATTTGACATAACCAAAAAACGAAATTGAACTAAGTGTCGTTCTGTTTTGTTACCGCTCCTTTGAAAGGGAGCCCGATAGGCTAACGGAGGGAATACGTTATGTAGTAAAACAGCCACATTACTGAATGTGTTCACTACAAATCCTTATTACTTCTGCTTTGGTTTGGATTGTGTGGGGGTAAGCGTTTTTACCACTTCGATCATTATGCGAAGCCAGTTTGGACGGGGTGTAATTAATCTCATGGGTCAGCACAGTTCAGTGACATACCAGTTCCGAATACGCACAAACAGCTACTAGTCGGATTCAGATGACTATCCTACAGAAACCGAATCCTCATTTGGACGTGACGGTACACTGGCACTGATATCATTGACTGCCTACTAGGAACTATTGAACCCTTTTTGGGAATATGGTCAAGTTACTGTGAGGAAGAATCACTACCACCGTAGATAGCCGATGAAATTAATCTATTTATTTTACACTTCACATTTTCAGTATCAGAAAGTCGCCATAATCATCTGTGCTACTTTCGATGTACTTATTTACCTGCTCGACAGAACGCGCCATTCCCGTGTTTCACGTGTCATTGTGTAAGTCAGCAACCAACTCACTCAACTTATCCTAACCACGTCTGCCATATGGCATTCTAGGTACTCTAGGGCACTGGATGCGATTGAAGATTTTTCGTTCCCCTCGTCATTGCCTAGTGTCTTACCAAATCTGCTGTAAAATCGCTTGTCGACAGGCTGAAACGGTTGCCTATTTTGCTTCTAAAATGACGCTCTTTGTTGGCAGTCGCGTTAAAACGAGATAACAGCGTTCACAAATATTCTAAACATTCTTGGTCAAGAAGTCAACCGTCGGTTTTTCGAAGCTCCTACAACCGACTCAAAGTAAAGTCGCATTTAAGAAGTAACCTCTTGAAATTAAGGTGTAGAACTGCTGGGTTTAATCCGTTATACGATTAAGTCTATCGGTCATACAATGGCCTTCCATACGTTCAGCATCATGCGAACGATTTTGTCGCAGACAGCGACTGTCGTGCGACCTGAGAGACCCTTACGAAACTATTTGGTTTGTGACGTTTTTCGACAGACGATTGTACGTATGTCAGTCTGGGTTGGTATACGGTGGAGGTGGTCTGGCGGAGAAGTGACTATAGTCGACCACCCCACCGTCCAGACAGTCGACGGGCTGATCTAGACAACACCAAGCATGAAAAAAGCACGTCTCTTATTCGTGTCTGGCCCGCAAACCCATCGGTCGTCGGTCAGACACATGTGCATCTCAGGCTGCGTGAACTGGTTTCCGGATGTCTGCCCAAACAGACAGACAAGCAGTTAGGCTAAAATGGTTAGACGAGTAAACTGATGGATTGAGAGTTAAAAACAGCCGCGAAACAAATGCCATCGCTGTCTGGATTTTTTTAATGTAACAGTGCGCGACTGCGTGGGCGGAGTGGTTCTGTGTGTGTGTGTAGAGGGTATTCGATGCATGGAAAGGGTCAAAACGACGACTGAGAGTGGAAAGGTGGTACGGATGCATTCAAATCAGTCTTATTTGAAGAAGAGTCCATTTTTTTCAGGGCAGCGCACACGTTGGCCAAAAGCACCCACTTTACCCTTCTTATCTAATCTGTGTGACGCGCACGAATTAATTTTATAGCCGAATTGTGAAATTTAAAATTGCACATAGGTTGGCAGATTGCTGATGACCTGAATGTGAATTTCAGAGTGTTGTGACTAAACGCTTTGTCGACCACCTGTTATTCGTTTGTTCTTGCAGACAGGTTATCATGCGAGATGTGGGGTGTGAATAACACAGGAAAAGCAGACACCTAAACTAGCCCGCGTCTTGATCGTCACAGTCTGTGCGAAGTTAACAGTTGATTAACAACGTTCACATTTGGATAAGTCTTTCAGCTGGCATTATTTGGAAAACAGCTCCACAGACTGGAATCTCATACGCTTATTGGAACTCCTTGGTAGCGATTATTCCTGACCAGACAGAGGTTCGAGTCCCAACTCCAGTGCTTGTTAGATAGGAGTATTGACCACTGCTCCATTCAATTCGCGTGTTAAATAACCGAATCACCACGTGCAAACGGTCAATCACAGTCGTCTCACTTTGCCTGACTCTAAGGAGGAGGCACTGTAACTATCTTGTTAGCTACAATCAATAGTGTCGTTATCATTGTTTGTCAATCAGAACGAAGTGCCTAACTTCATTATACTTCTGGCGGTTTACGCCACGTAGAGAGGTCCAGCATTTAAGATGGACGATTTGTCACTCACAGCGATTTATACTTAATGCTGCAATCTTTCCTGTCGTCTGTGAGTCAAGGATGATCAGTTAAGATCTATATCATGTTTTCGAGCTTTTGTATGTGGTTGGTGATCGTATTTATGTGGCTCGTAAGTGACAGAAGGCATTGTAGTACAGTAAGATACGCGAGTAAAATAAGATGCCTATGAGTAGTAAATCAGCTTTGTTTAAAATGCTAGTGTTGTATGACAGGCAGTTTCGTTGTGAGTAGTATACTACTCACAAGTAGTATGTTACTCACTGGCGACATTCAGAAACAAAAGGACAAGAAGATGACGAACAAGAAAAAACCATCGGAGTAGTGTGTATGCGTTATGTGAGGAGTTCCACCAGGGCAAATGACAACGTGCTGTCACCTAGTGTATGTGAATGCATGTCTGCCGTGCAAATGAGTGTACGCGTTTTGGTCCAATTTTTGATATGACCTGTATGGGAGTTTGCGCAATGAACGAATTCTCAGGCTAAGCGTCTTCTGCGGTCGCAACACTAGTATTATTGACATGAATTCAAAAAAGCGAGTCTCAGAGGGACTTAATTGAAAAATAGAGTATTAGGCTAACAGAACTATTGTTGACAACTTTATTGCACTGTGATCAACATGTTGTGCAAATGCATCGTTTTGGTTCAGATCAAATCAACCGTAGCATAGTTTGGAAATCTGTACCTCAGGAAAAACAGAAGTGACAAATCCAGTTTAGTCCATATGTTCACATTACGTGATCCTTGCAAAAATTGCAAACTGTATCACTGGAATCACCTTGTTGTTTTTTAGCACCAGAAGTATATACGATTAAGAATGCTATTTTTTGTTGTGGAAAGATTTATTTCCGAGCGAACATCTCACGTGGAGTATATTACGTCACATATTATCAAATAGTTAGAAAGGTGACCTACATACTAATTAAAATCACATCAGAATCGGACTATTGCGCCGGGATACAAGCGTGGTTACGCGCGTTGTTGGACGAACAATCGGCATGGCCGAAGCAGACCAAAAGCAACAATTACGTGACCCGTATTTAATGCTTGCCGCACTTTGACGCGTATGTAACCATTTCTCCGTATCGATCTTCCAAGTATTCTTTGCTGAGTCTCCCATGTGCACATTAAACAATCTACGACCTACAGCGCACTCCGTTTTCTCTTGTATATTGACTATAACATTTGCATGCGTCAGTATTACCAGCATGCACAATAATTAATTTGCTTTCACATCCTTATCGTACTGAAGTCGCACTTTCCAAACCAGCAAGACCAGACGGGCCTGTTTTAGGTATAATGGATGGACTGGTCTACGATGACAGCAAATGAGGTTATCTCCAATCGAAAACCGTTTAAGGTTCATTCACTTTTCTGAATATGAATGCCTGTTGTACATGACGTACTGTCAGATGGCTTGTAAGAGGAGTCACACACTGGTTTAAACCGCACAAAAATCGAGTATGTGATTGCCTACACTGTTGAGCAAAAGCGGTGTTTGGGAACAGCTGCAGTCACCCAGTCAACTTTCACAAAACATGATCTAATCCACATTTACATTAGTACTCACATTGTTCGCTGTCAGTCATCCAGATGACGACTTGCTGAATACACCACGAAACCGAGTAAATGGGTGCAGACGCTTTTCCATTAGTTTTGCCTTTCGAGAGTGGAGAACTCTCGGAATCTCGAGATGTGTAATTCTAGGCAGTGTGACAGTTGACGAAGCGAGGAATATGAAGTATTCACTAACGATCGTTTGAGTGATCAATATAAACGGACGAACGCACTCTTACAAATATCCAACAGGTGCCCTGTGCATGCTATCCGGTTCATGCAGTCTAAGTGACATGAACTGCTCACAACCGTTTGTTTCACCACTCTAACTTGTCGCATATATCTCCGGGCGATCCGACCCGATTTTAATGGAGTTTAAACCAGCGCTGTGTGGCAGTTGATTATTTCGGAAATCAGCTTCGAATAGAACGTATCTTCATTTGTCACACCCTTTTGAACGATAGATCTCTTGTTTACTTATATGTGATGCCACTAGGAACAGAACGTCAAAATGCATCATAATGTTGTCCGTTTGACACTTGTAATAGTGTCGTCAAAAGCCAAATTCTGAGTAGTCCTCATCCTTTCGAGCAGACGAAGTCATTGAATGACGAGATATTGTTGTATGCGAAGCCTCCGAACTATGAAGCATTGATCTCTTCCTCATTTTGAGGTTTACGGCTAGCAAGACGGTCAGCTATTAACGGTAAGGCTGTGGAACAAGAGATAAGCTCATTTTGTGAAGATTGTTTACGACCACTTTAAAGAACCAAAGCGTGTACTATAGAGGGGTATAGAAACTGCAAAATGAGTGCTTCCAGATATGAGTGATGCGAATTTCACTGTTCTCCCATTGAACCCGGTAGAAATGGTTCTCAACTACTTTTGGTGATGGACGAAATTCGAAATGTCCTTAAGTACCTCTATTCAATCGTCAACATGGTTTATAGAGTTGGTGAGATCGTTACGGTCCATAGGTAATGAGACCAGGCTGTCAATCACAAGGTTGTGGATTCATGCCCGGGCTACGTGACCACTTCCAGGTAGGTTTGGGTTACCTAACGTTATTCATCCAGTGTGTTGCTAGGTATAGCATACGACGGGAACCACTTTGTGATACAAAGAAGCACAAATTATAAAGACCGGATAGAATATGATATAGTGGTGGTTAATCTTGCAAATTTGACCGAATTTATGTGTGATATGAATCTCCTACTTTGCAACGTTGCGTCTAAACTCATTTCGGTCGTTCCACACCTGTAATTTGACTTGGTCGAATTGGTTATAGAAGCTCTGATATGCAGAGTTATATGGAACCGAATATACAAACAGTTCTGGAAGATGATGGTTCCTGAGTAAGAGTTCGTTTAGTTTTCAGAACTTGTTTTTGCGTCTCAGTGACTGGAGTAGCCGTCAGTAGAAACACGGATATTAACCACACTCAAGCAGTCCAACAGAAAACTGTCAACTTATATCTGAAATCCCACTGCATCGTGTACATCTCCTCTTATGGCGAAGGCTGTCAGGTATTTGTTAGAAATTTCTTTATTGTGAGTTGCCAATTTATAGGCCCGCTAAAACACACAGATGCGAGTTTCCAAGATAGTGCACATTTTTATAATAAATTATTTCCTGAGGTCTGCTTGTCGAACTCGTCACATTTGTGTTACTCCGTATACCATAGGCCTCGTGTTGTGATCCAAGAACGCGGATGGCACAAGGGTTATTTATTAGACAGAGCAATACACGGGTTACACATGTAAACCAAACCTGACACAAAAACACTCATTTGCACGCAGTATTCAGCCCCAGCTAGTCTCGGATACCACAGATGTCAGTGCTCAGTTCCATTGAGTAGCAGAGACTGTTACGGGTGATGCTGCACCTTGATGATCCTTCTTGCAGTCTTCTTGTGGCCTGTAGGTTGTCAAAAAATAGGCCCTGCACCTGCTACTGAATAGCGGCGATATCAGTAGTATATTACGATCGCTGAACTCCACTGCACTCGTACTTCCCAGGTTTTGTTTTCATAATGATAACAATCATTGTTTTTTCTGTAAACCATTTCTAAATAAGGCGTTTATGTTCGAGTCCATAAAAAATAGAAACGTTTCATTGACCAGTTTTGGTCATTAGTCTCAATCTGTCTTCTAAGTCAAATGTGGACGTAGTTTGTAAAGTGACCTTCATTCACAAAACAAACCGGTATTGGTTAGTAATAGCGTGATCCAGGTAACTGATGCATTCCAGTGAGTTAGTCAAATGCTGAGATCAAATTCACAAATTGAGAATATTAAGTAAACATGCTGGATGTTGGATGTCAAATTTATTCCACAGCGTCTAGTCCATATATATATATATATATATATATATATATATATATATATATATATATATATAATGGATGCGGAACGCTTAAAATAATAACCTCAGGTGAACCAGTCAGAGTTCTCCTCAATGTGCGCTCCACACGATGAAGTCTGTCGTCGTTGTTGGACACATCCCTCCAATCTGCATAGTTTTTCAGAGTTAAAATCACCTTGACACTGAATATTGAATAGTGAAATAATTGGGACTAATGTCCTCTTGTTTTTTCTATCTGAAACTAATAAAAATATCATCAAAGTATTGCCAAACTTGTTTAATTCACAGAGAGGTTAAGCAGCTGTTCAATCTCATCTATGCGTAAATTGTGACATTTTCGTGTAACTGGAGTGGACACTAAAGCAGTGTGGATGGTGTGGAATTCGCTTATCGGTATACTGACTTACTATTGCTGTTCAGTTTTAATCCGTGGAAAGTAATGAACACTGCAGCACTCATTCATTTATATATGATCCGCTGATAGTATTCCATTATTACGAATGCAATGGTGAGTAGGACGTCGTCTGTACTTGTACACTGGTTTGTAGGAGACAGCGATAAAATACGCTACCATGAAAATCGTTCATTTTCACACAACGATTGTCTTGGTCGTTAACTAGTTGACCACTGTTCCATCGGGTCATTAGTTTGGTTCCGGACATCAGTTCATGATCTTACAAGCACGGAATACGTAGTTAGTTATGGCTTATTTTCTGCTAACCACAGAAAGTAACCACTAGTGTGCATATGCTCAGACTACGTGCCACTTATCGATGTTGTTTCGTGCGGACACTGATGCCTACTTTCTTAATTTGCACGAGACGTAGACAAAGATAGTCACTGGTTTTGCACATAGAAATCCATGGATGGGCGTTTGGATAAAACAACGATCCAAGCAAATACTCATCGACTGAGGAGTAACAGGAAAGGAGGGCGTTCATATGAATACGTATCGCGCGACTTGTTCCACGACGACAATGTTGCAACAAATAGTTTGTCAGTAACAATAAAATAGACGCGAGATGGCAAATACATGGTTCACTGCTCAAAGATATTTCCTTACAACAATGAGTTCATTTTGCTCTTGTGCTGACCTTACAGAATGCGGGAAAATCACGTGAGTGTATATCCGTGGCCTCCGATTCGCCGATGGAACGCGAAACCTCGGGGGGTTCAGATCCGAGTCGTGATACGGAAATGGACGTGAGATCACGAACACGACAGTTCCCTTGTCAAGTGTCCAGAAGACCACAGCTGCGTGCACCACGGATCCGGCTGCACACTTGTGAATATCACTCAAACACACCTCCATGTAGTTTAACCTCACCAAGCCGTAAAATCTTGAGAATGCCAGACCCAACCCCAGAGCGGCACCAAGTCACACCTTGGCTCTCCACAAAAGCACAGCAGCGATTCAACAGTGACTTGTGGTCTGCTTTCAGTAATTTAAGTCTCTGTCCGACGCCAGAAGTTCACATGCGACAGGATTCACAAACCATGCAGTTTCTGTCTTCAATATCCCCCAACATGAACATTATTCCGCCTCCGAATCACAATCCGTTCGCAAAAAATGAATCAATATAGGGAACGAAATAGTGCATATATTTCGGTGTATCTCTTCATTGAAATCGATTTCGCTAAATTACACAATTTGCGTCACCCACCGTCCTCCTTTCATCTGCCTCTGTGCATCCAGAGTTTGATGACAGTTTTTCTAATATGTGCCATTTTCACTTTACACACAAAACTGGGCGGGATTAACTGCCAAACATCCGAATTCACATACTTGTTTAACCAGTTGCCAAAAACACGCTCATGTTCACTTCACACATCGGTGAGTGTAATAACATACATGATGTTCCATGTAAGATTATTTCGTTTCGTCACGTTGCTAATCATGTGCGGTTGGCCACTTTGTAATTGTTGACCAGAATCATATAGTTTTAGTGTAGTAGTGGCGATACCAAACATCAGGGGCTGTTTGCTAACTTTAGCCGATGTTTAAAGCACTGGGGTCCAATTCGTCAAAACAGCAAGAAGACACAAACGTTTGTCTTCTTACTGCTTTGACGAATTTAACCGATATGTTAATTCAGATGTGGATCTGGCGAAGCAGATCAATCGAGCCGATATTCAACATCGAACATATATACGATACACTGTTCAACCGTGCAGAAGTTCGAACTGTATTGTACATCCATCAAATTTTGAAACATGAGGCAGACGATACAATAACCCATTATATTTATGTACCACACAATGATAATGACCTATTTGGTTAGAAATAATACTGGTATCGAGGGTGTGCAGACAACTCGTTAGTCATATTACATTTTTTATATACTTACATAAATTAAATCCCATTCACAGTTAGTCGAGGCTTTTACTTTCGGACAGTTTTGTCATATAGTCCATTTGGAAAAGAAGCACCAGATGTGAGGTTCGCTCTCGTTAGAGATCATCAGTGGTGTGTACCCTCTCCGTGACCGACATTTTAAGTCCGGCGCACGCAATCTTGGAGCAACCATGGTGACCACTGCGTTATTGTTGTCAATATGATCAAAATATCTTACCTAAACGCTCATCCACCTTTTCAACACATGAGGGACAATTCACTGTGCTACACGATAATGATAATCATGGGAAACTTCACGGGTAATTCACTGAATAGTCACAATCAGGACCAGTTGAATAGAACTATTTGTTTACTGTCACGTTTGTGACAAGAACAAGAATCCTGCGTTTAAGTAGAAGTTTAGCTGAAATTGGAATAACAGAATAACGGCTAGATCAAATGTGTGTAAACAACTGTCTCTGTTCAGTTACTCTGATAGCAGTGTAGTGAGGACGAGCGATCGCACTGTACCTCGCACGCCACTACTCAGTACTGAGGCACGAGCATGTGTTTGGATATTGAAGTAATCGGGGGGGGACTACAAGAAGAAACACTGGGATGCAGTTTGGCGTGAAGTGGTTCTCTGTACTTACAGGAACTGGGCATTGACAACCGTCCCAACTCTAACGTCTTGAGATCAGTGCTATATGCAAATGAATGTTTGTTGTGTTGTGTAGTAGCTCATACCCCGTGTGTTGGTTTTCGGAATGAACATCCTTCGTGCCATCCGCGTTCATGGCTGAAAATAGCAGTCATTTAGAAGAGATCTTTATTAGAAGGCTGAATTACATCGAAGTGGATTTTGGACGCTAGGTTTCCGCGCAGCATAACGTAGTGATAATCAATAAACCCAACTAGATGCTTATGTAAAATTTCGTCTCAACCTGAGAAATACTTTGAGAATCTGGCAATTAGTGAGAAATCTTCCGACAACAGACACGAACTACAAAAGGATAAACAGTCTGTTTAGTATGAGACCACAGCTAAACTGATTGGGTAACATGGAACAGCAACAGATTTCAGCCTTGGCATGAACATCATTACTATTGAGTGACTACGTCATTCCGTTAGTTGAAGTAACCTCTCGATACTCGAAACAAAGCAGTCGAGGAAAAATTCTCCATTTATGTGAATCGATTAACAACCATTAGAAAGTTCTGTTTATTTATTACTCTACATAGATGAAGGCAGCTTACATTTTAATTAGAAATGTAACCAACCTACCAGTTCGAATGAACTGTATAAGGGGACGGGAAAGGAAAATAGATCCAAGCATTTGATTCCTAACCTCACAGCACCTGAGTATTTGACTAAAAAGTGCTGCAATTAATTGGTATGAAGGGTAGATGAAGTGACCACAAGCTTGTGAAATATTTACATCCCAAACAACACCGGAACCAATGATGAGGAAACCTGACCACAAGATGTAGTGGATTGTTTACGCTGAAGCTGCTTTTATTTTTAAATTCGTCATACTGAAAAAGTACATGTGAATTCTGAAAGAGAACAAATTAGCTAACACAGGTGAATACCATTTACACCTGATTACAAATTTCCTCCTCATATATAGTTTTGGTTAGAACTTTTTGAAAGATCTTGATTGTTCATTTCGCACAGCGTTTGCTTGCACGCTGTTATGAACCGGAATGCTGATCCACAACGCAACGAATTCTGTTGCAATTCCGCTCGCTCACGGAAACTGATAAGTGACACACAGATATCTGCGAAATTTGCTGAACTGCGATTTTCGCGGTCTTTAAACTTAAGTAGTGATCACACTAAACAGGATCGAATTGTTACATTCAGACTTTGATGTACAATGGCTCCTGATGTTATCGACTTGGTTTGACGACCCGATAACTTGGACATGTATGAATCATGTATGAATCCTTGGACGCTTAGATCCGATTGTGCTTACATGTAATTGCATGAGTCGAAACATTCGCCTTATGCACATGAAGGTCGATGTTTGGCTTATGAGCGCCAACAAGAGTGGTATTCCAACCAGTGATTCTAGTCAAAGTGAAGCAGCTGAATAATCAATACAAAAACTTGAATCACAACTACCCATCGGTACTTAAGATACCTTGAAGTGACTACTGTGATATTTCTCCAGGAATTTGGCTACATGCACATTGAATGCAGTGGCAAGAATTTCATGACTCCGCATGACTTTCGGTATCTTTGCTGAAAGTAAACACGGTAGGTCACAAAAGCATCCTAACTATGGGAATACCAGATTAGTAAAGCATTTACTCCATTTGTTTCGGTTGATCCGAGAGTGGCTGTACGTTAGGTGTGCCTGCAACGCACGTTGTCACTTGCTTTGCTTTATTTAGGCCATTTTCTGATAAGCCTCTAAAACTGAGAATCTTGACACCGATGAACAGTGAAAATATCGAAGGGTGATGTTTCGAACAAAAATAAAAATCTATGCACTTCTTCCTGAAGGACAGGTGACATCAGTGTTTCATGGCTTTATAAGAGGCCGTTTTTGTGTGATGGAAACTTCAGTTTGACATTCTGGAAGGAGTACAATCGGAGCTTCAGGTGTTTGGTAACTTTGTTGCGTCGATAGCGACACGTGTTTCTCCAATTTAACCTGAGCTTCTCACAACCATTCTGATGTGGTCTCTAAGTATGCAACGTGCACAAAGAAATTCAGCAGGATAACCACTCAAACATCAGACTTCCCCAGAATCCCAAAAGGAAGTCAACAAGTGAACACAGTAGGCCATGACTGTATAATGATAAACTAGCGACATATGCCCCCCTATGTTATTGATTGAAAAAACCAGCACGTATTATACCAAAAAATCGTTCAGTAAGGCAGAACCCTCATTGTTCGGTTCGAACCCGCTTATGTACACTCTCTTACGATCAAGGTTTTAGTCTAGAAAGCAAGGGAATTAACAATGAAACGTTTTGCGCAATTCTGTCTGAGGTAATTTGACACGGTGATGACTCATTCGATCCTTAGTGTTGTCCATGATTTTTCCGTTGTGAGTTTTGATGATCTCACCGCCGTGCTGAGATATTCCACTGAGTGGTGGGATAATCGCACCTCCGACTTGATCACCCATTACAGTTTCTGAAGAAGCAATTTGGCTTGGACAAACCAACACCTTACAGAAATAACAAAGAAGTCGACATCGCATGGGTTTAGGGAGGGCTGATTGTTCGCTGCTCAAAATGGACGCAGATCGTTTTAGGTCACGTTCGCGAGCATTTGTCATCATCATCGTCATAGATCACACTGAATCTTAATTGCCACACAACCACGAAGGAAAAAATCACCTATATAGAAAGAGAGAAGAAGAAAGAATGGGAGGGAAAGTAGACCTAAATACGGAAAAATAGCTGCGTCTATATTCAAATATACAACATCAAGGGGCCTACACCTTGCACACAGTCGAACTGTAGGAGGAAGTAAGGCGTCGTCAGCAAGACAGCTTCCTCACGGCTTTAAATGCCCCGCGTCATTAAGGGCACTCACTTCACAGACAACTCGGACAAACAACGACAACATTCACACCACTGAGCTCGGTTAGCCGCCATCTCACCTAACGTCTCAAGCCATCGACTCTGCGAGTCACGAGGGCTCCAGCCCGGGAGACGAACCCGATCTCTAGTGCCCAACCCCTTCGTGAACCATTTCATTTGTCTACGCCAGGTCATCATTTGTCCACCTCGCACCTTACGCCAATCGGCCGCAGCATCGGCAAACAGTGCTCGGTGAAGCAAACGACTAACTGGTGTCCTTAGTACATGGCCTAACCATCTAAGTCTGTAAGAATGTAGTGACTGAACAAAAGAACTCGTTTGACAGTCAATGTCAAACATCCACTTCCTAACCTCCTCGTTGCTTATTCGTTGGTGCCACCCGATACGAGCGACTGAACGCAGACATCGGTGGTTAACTACATGAAAACGGTTCACGTCCTCCACCCTGAGTGGCTAGGTTTCGTTGCCGTAAAGTAATACAGCCCTTACTGTTGTCTGATATACACGACCCTTAAGTTCCAGAGGAATATCTCTCTGTCACCACAGGTGTTTCAGATTAGTGAACACTGCCCTAGTCTTGAAAATGCACGCTTCTATTTCGTTCCCTACACCACCCAAGCCATCGCTGATGCAGCTTCCCAGGTATACAAACCGGCTTCTTTACGTAACATTGAATCCACGTAATCACAGCAATCTTGCAGAATCAGCTTGCATTTTGAGACTGCAAAACGCATTTCGAAGTACTTAGCAGAACGCAAAATTGCGTTCAGCGTTGCTAGTGCAGCTTGAAAGTTGTCAAACTGCAACACTTTGTCGTCAGCATAATCACGTGGTAGGAGGTCCACACCTGCATCTTGTGACTGCCGCAGACAGTCCTTCATTGTTTCGTTTAATGACGAAATTGAACAAAAATGATGAAAGGGGACATCCTTGATGTACGCCGCTCCTGGTGCTGAAACTGTCAGACAGCTCACCGTGAACCCTAACCTGAGCAGAAGTATGGGAATAAAGCGCCGACAGTATGTTCACATACTTAGTCGGTACACTCTTGTGTTTAAGCGACTCTAAAAGTGTAGATCGATCCATCGAATCCAACGCATCCTTATAATCGAGCAATAAGGCGATTGTTGGCCGGCGGTATACATGACACTGTTCCAGAAGTTGACGGAGTGTAAAAGCGTGATCTATACAACCCCGCTCAGGACGAAACCCTGTAATTGGTCGACGAAGTATAATGGATGCCAAAATCCTTGAAATGACTGGGGTCAAACTAATCCCCCTGTGGTTTTCGCAAGAGCCCCGGGCTCCCTTCTCGAATATGGGAATTATTGTCGAGTGAACCCAGCACGGAGGGATGGTCTCTATCGACCACATAAAGTTAAACAACTGAGTCAAAGCCTGTACTAGCGCCTCTACACCTTCTTCGAAGAGTGCCGGCAAGAGATCATCCGGACCAGCAGCCCTATTATGACTGAGAGCCAAAAGGCAGTTGATGACCTCAGTCTCAGTGGGTGGTTCTAAATCTACCGACGAGGGTGCTAAGTCACAAGTTTGTGGCG